>PVIW01007395.1:0-73351 GCA_004026585.1 Noctilio leporinus | reverse complement strand
TCACACCTGTCAGAATGGCAATCATCAGCAAATCAACAAACAACAAGTGTTGGCAAGGATGCGGGGCAAAGGGAACCCTCATACACTGTTGGTGGGAATGTAGGCTGGTGCAGCCACTGTGGAAAACAGTATGGGGTTTCCTTAAAAAACTAAAAATGGAACTGCCTTTTGATCCAGCAATTCCACTACTTGGACTATATCCAAAGAATCCTGAAACACCAATTCATAAGAACCTGTGCACACCTATGTTCATAGCGGCACTATTTACAATAGCCAGGTGCTGGAAACAGCCTAAGTGCCCATCGGTGGATGATTGGATCAAAAAACTTTGGTACATTTACACAATGGCATTCTATGTAGCAGAAAGAAAGAAGGAACTTGTACCCTTTGCAACAACATGGATGGAACTGGAGAGTATTATGCTTAGTGAAATAAGCCAGCCAGTGAAGGACAAATATCATATGATCTCACCCATTACGGGACAATAATGAGCAAAACTAACAACAAGCAAAACAGAAACAAGTATATGAATACAAGGAATAGGCCTTCAGTGGTCAGGGGGAAAGGGGTTGGGGGGAGCGGGGAGGAAGAGGCAAAGATGGGGAGCAGCTTAGACAAGAACCTAGTATAAAGGAACCATGGACATGGACAACAGGTGGGATTGACTTTGCGGGGAATGGGTGGGTGGGGAGGGGGACAGAGGGGAGCAAAAAGGGGATGAATGTAATACAACAACAATAAAATTAAAAAAAAAAGACATTGAAAAAATTCTTTGACATTGATCTTTACAATATTTTTTAAGGATATGACACCAAAAATACAAGAAAGAAAATCAAAAATAAAGCAAGTGGAACTACATTAAACTAAAACAGTTTCTGTGCAGGACAAAGAAGAAAATAAAATAATCAGGTAAATGTAAATCATAACCACAATGAGATATCACTTCATGTGATATTAAAAAGCAATAAATGTTGGCTAGCACATGGAGGAAAGGGAAACTTGGTGTACTATTTGGAGAGATACAAATTAGAAAAGCCACTGTAGAACACAGCATGGGGATTCCTAAGAAATACCAAAAATAAAACTGTGTTATGATCCAACAATGCCATTTTGGGTATATATATCTAAAAAAAATGAAATCACTACCTTGAAGAGATACCTGCACACCACATTCACTGTAGTATTGATGCACAATAGCCAAGACATACAAACAACCTAAGTTCCCATTCACTGATGAATGGAGAAAGAAAATGTGTGTGTGACAGAATACTATTCATCCATAAACCAAAAGACATTCTGCCATTTATAACAAAATGGATGGACCTGGAGGGCACTATGCTTGGTGAAATAAGACAAATACTTTATGAACTCACTTATCTGTGGAATTTAAAACATCAATCTCATAGAAACAGAGAGTAGAAGGGTGGTTGTCAGGAGTTGTGGTGTAGGGGAACTGGGGCAATGTTGAATGAAGAGTACTAACATCCAATAACAAGATGAATAAATTCTGGGGATCTAATATATAGCACTGGGACTATGGTTAACCACTTGAGTACATACTTAAAAGTTTCTAAGAGAGTATATCTTATATGTTCTCACCCCAAAATAAACATGATATGAGGCAATGAAGATGTTAACTACATCTCTTGGCGTAATCATTTTGCCACATGTATGTGTATAAAATCATCATGTTTCATATCTTAAATATATTGTTTTATCTTTAAAAAATTTTTGCATTATTTATTTTTAGAGAGAGGGAAGGGAAGGAGAAAGAGAGGGATAGAAACATCAATTGCCTCTCACACACTCCCAACCAGGGACTTGACCCACAATCAAGGCATGTGTCCTGACTGGGAATCAAATCAATGACCCTTTGGTTCATAGGCAGGTGCTCAATCCACTGAGCCACACCAACCAGGACACAAGGTGTTTTACCTTTATAAAGTGGGGAAACCCAGATACCCCCTCACCCAACCCCTCACACCCCACACAAAAGCAATGGGTCAATACTAAGTTAAAAACAATGGTTATATCTTTGAAAGGGAGGTTGGGGATGAAACAGAACAGGAATGAAATCAAGTGGTGTTTTTAGTGAATTCTTCAGTTGAGTGGTAGGCTGCAGAACATTCATCATATTAATCTTTTCTAATTTATGCAAATGTTACTTAAATTGCTTGGATTTATTAAATATATACATGATATAAAATATATAATAAATAGTAATGTTTTTTATCCACTTAGCATATGAAACTACTATAGGAAGCAATTATATATTATCCTATTTATTGCATTCCATTTCCTATATTAATATGACATACTTTAAGTCTTTAAAAATAAATTTAAAACATAATAATTATTCAAAGTACTCTGAAGAGTAAGAGAAAAATGACTTCTTAGTTTTCTACTTCTCAGACATTACAAGCACAGTTAGTAGGGACTACACATACTTATCTATGATTGTTTTTCAAGTGCATTTGCTGTGCTTGACTAGAAAATGGTAATAAAATTGAATAATTAGTAAATAGATTTTTATATTAGTGTTACTGTTAGGTACAATTTTTTTAAATCAGAAGCTACTTGATATTAAAAAGAGCATAATTATGCTAGCACACTAAGTAAATACATTAAAATTATTTTTAAAAATAAAAGTAATTTAAAATGAATTTATTATAAATGCACATGTCCTCCATATATAAAGAAATTAAATTTTTGTTATCCAATTAGGGAGAGAACACAGTAAAAAATACAAAAAATGGACATAAATTGTTTTTATCTAGAAGTATAATAAATCAGAAGCAAACTGTCAAATGTTAGTCATTGAGAACATCAATCTGTACAATGACTCTGCTGTTCAGGTTTGAGGCTTAATCATTTTAGGAACAAGAAATCCATGAGTCATATTTTACCCAAGAGATTCTTGGGAACACATATTCATACTGGTACTTCCATAAATATCTTGACAATTTGCCTGAAGGTCAATTGACAATGAAATAATAGAGATTTCAATTTTTGAACAGATTTCATAAAAACAAATTTAATGAATATTTAGCTTGCATTGTCATTTGGACTCATGAACATAGCTACTGCAAAATATGAGATAGTCTGCAAAACTACAAAAACATATAATAATTCTGAAGTACACTCAATAACTAAGTGCATGAAGAGTAAACACTAAATAACATCAGAATGTCTGACTCCAGGTCATTTTTTCTAAAGGGTAAGCATTCCTTTTTAATGTTTTATATCCAAAGATGCATAATTCATTAATTTATGATAACTACACAATTGTTATTGTCATGCATCATATTTATTCAAAGACTATAACACGATTATAGTAGATTGAAAAAGTGGCCACAAAATTATACCCCTTCCTGTATTCACCCCTTTAAATAGCTCCCTTTCACATTTATTCTGGGCTTGACCTGTGACCTGCTGTGTGCTTTAGTCTCTTTGGGCTGTCCTGGCAAAATACTGTAGACATCTTGAGTTAAACAATAGAAATCTATTTTCACACACATCTAGAGACTAGAAGTCCAAATCAGAGGGCCAACATGCCTGGGTTCTAGTAAGAACCTTCTTCCTAGCTGGCAGAAAGCCACTTTTCACCATCTGTGCACAGGGGCTTCCTTTGGTGAAGACAGACAGGTCAAACTTTCTGCTCTCTCTCTCTCTCTCTCTCTCTCTCTCTCTCTCTCTCTCTCAAGATTTTATTCATTATTTTCAGAAAGAAGGGCAGGTAGGAAGGAAGAAAGGGAGAGAAGCATCAATGTATGGTTGCCTTTCACCTGCCTTGAGCTAAGAACTGGCTAGAGACCTGGTTTGCAAACTGGTTATGTGCCTTGACTGGGGAATCCAACCAGCAACCTTTGGGCTCACAGGTTGGCAGCAATCCATTGATCCACACCAGCCAGGGCTGGTGTCTTTTCTTAAAAGGGAAATAATTCAATCAGACCAGGTTCTTACCCTCATAACATAACTACCTTTCAAAGGCTCCATCTCCAAATACCAGTAAATTGAGGGTTAAGACTTCAGCACGTGCATTTTGTGTGGACATAAATAATGAGTCCATAACACTATAGCCAATGAAACAGCAAGTAGTACTTGAAAACTATTTGTGCATTTAAACCCTCCTCTCTTGGTATTCTTGAGACCCTTGCCATTACTATTCCGTGAAGGAACCCCAAGCTAACCTGCTGGATAATGTGACACATGTACTTATCCCATCTTAATCCTTGCTAACCTAGACTAGTTCAGTTATGAGTAGAATGGCCTGAGAGTTGAGCATCAGTGCTATTACTTTATGAGACAATTATAACCACAGGTTGGTCCCAGTCTCCTCATGTGACTAGCCCTTTCAAATATTATCACATATTACCTAGGCTCTCATATCCCTCCTTGGACATTGTGATATGAATTGCCAGTCACCTTAAACAGATCTACCATCAAAGTTCTGCCAGAAGAATCTCCCTTCATTTTATCACTTATTTCACAAATATTATTCAAACAATCCCAATGTGGAAGGAGTTCAATGTGTTAGAATCAGGAGTACCATGATGAAATGAGGTATAATCTAGGCCTTCACAAAGTATAAAATTCTTTGGGAGATAACAAATACAGAGGTTGAGGGAAATTATAATACTCGGTGGTAGCTTTTCTTAACTGGAGTTATCTGAACCATCAAACACATATGTATCTATGTTACATAGATATTATGAAACTCAATGCACAGAAGATAATTCAATCCATTCTAAGACTTATGGTAATAAGGTATAACTTTCTCATCAAACTCTAGATAAGAAAAATTGGTCTTTGGTAATAACTAACTATTGTATTAAGAAGTATAAACCAATCAGAGGAGATCATATTTTGGTTAAGTTTTGACTGAAGAGCACAATTTAATTAAGTGAAAATAAAATACAAAAATGACCCAAGAAGAATATATTTTGCACAGGCTCCTGGTAAGAGAGATGCTGATTTACTTGGAGAACTACAAATAAGTCAACTGCCTCTTTCTGTTAACAAATGATGCTCCAGAAAATATCATGGCAAAGTCCAATGGAAACAGATATTACTTGGAAGAACTGATACACAAAATGAAATTTATAGTTTTATCTTTATAACATGTTTTCAATATTAAATTCAGCATTATGAATAAGAAATGCAATGTTTTCTTCACTGATGCCTATGTCCTCCTAGATTATATGAGGCAGTTATTTACTATTTTTATGATGAATACCTACAGTAAAAAGATGATATATTAACTGTTCATGTAAAATGCTTTATTGCTAAGTATTAAGTATACTAAGGGTTACCAATGGACAAACAAACCTATATTCACTGACAACTTGTGTAGTCTAAATAACACAGTCTATCACTTTACTGAGTTAGATTTAACTTTGTTCAACATTATGAGATTCTTATCTTCAATATTTATTCTATCTATGTTGATGGCATGGTCATAGTAGTATATTTTAGATCTAGCCTCAAGTAACAACTGAATATATTGGCCAATTACTGTCAGAAAGAATAACTCAATGTTACTTATGCAAAAACTAACTCATCATTTTTGGTAGGTGTTCTACACCCAGATATAAAGTGCTAAAAGTTCTATCCAACAGGTTAGCTTCATTATAGGTGAAGTATTATCTAGCAAAATCATCCTGACAGTCATATTATACTGCTCAAAATTCTAAATTTTATAAAGCCTTGTAAGTTAGTTTATGATAGCAGTGATATAAATGGAAACTTCCTGCCTACAAAATATCCCAAGCCACAATGAATGTGTGGCTTTGTTGAAGCTTTGGTTCAAATAACTGACTAGATCTAAAACTGTATTTGAATTAAAGTCCAAGTACTATAAAGTAGTTTTGCAGAATAATATTGGTACAAAGATGGCACAGTCTCCCATTTAGGTAAGAAGATAAGTAAAGCTCTTTAATTTTTACATAATAATGCCCCTTTTACAATGCACCCAATTAGAACACAAAGCAGATCTATAACAGGCGATGCGGAACTGCCAGCCACTTCAGTCTTGTTTATTTGCTATCCAACTTTAATCAAACATCAGTTAACAGATCAAGATAATTCTGTAAATTTGCATTTGGCTATACCCCTTTGCTGTAAGCATATAATGATGAAAAATAAAATATAAAAAGCAAAAAACAAATAACTAACCAAAACAATAATAATAACAACAGCAAACACCCAACTAACTAGAAGCACAGTGCAGTGAAACAATGAGTTGGCTGGAATCTGGAACTGCATGCAGTCAATGAGGAAGAAGTTCATGTTCTGCATATAGAGGGGACTGAGGTGAAAGAGTCTGGCTAACTGATGCAAGCCAGGTGATGAGCTGGGCCTTCCTGCCATACCTTTAATCCCTTCCATACCTTCGATCCCTCCTGAGCAGAGAAGAAAAAATAAAACTATTTCCCTTTACCATCTGGGACAATTTTTGTTCTACCCTGGAGCCAATGGAACACAGGCCGAACTTGGTTTTCTTCAGCTTCCAAAGAAGCACTTGATGTGGAACAGTGGTAACTCTCTTACACTTCAAAAATTGCTCATTGAAGTTGTGCATCTATTACAATTATCAATTTCTCTCCCAGGTGTGCACAGAAGGCATGTAAAAATGTTTATGGAAGCATGGAAACAAGACTTTTTAAAATTAGAAATAATTTTACTATGCTTCTATAGAAAATCATCCAAGTTTGTATATTCATAGAATGGTATATACAGGGTTAAAATGAGTGGGCTCAAGTTATGCTTTAGGCACCTCAAATAAACAAAGTAAAGCACATGGCAAAAGAAACCAGATGGTCTGGAAAATTCTCAGCCTCTCCAGAGAGTATGCTCCAAAAAATGGTCTAGGACAACCTGAATCCAATCAATTACCTCAGCAGAAGTCAGGAATAGAGATTAAAAGATGGAGAAAAGACCTGTGGAGAACCCTCTTGTCTGACGACTTGGACACTGTGAATTACACAAGAGGTAAATAAGGTTTTTCAAAAAGTTGTACCAGCAATAAACACTATCAGCCTGGCTTAAAAAAGAACGGAGACAGGATGAAACAAAAAGAGAATAGCTCTGAGGGGAGAACCACAGGTACAGAGGCCTCACCTAGAGACCTATGCAGTTCTAGAAGGTGGAGCCCCCTGCTCAGCCCTAGCAGCAGGGCTGAGGGTGTGAGGCTGCCCTCAGGACCACAGGACAGGGCATCAGCCCTGGGGACTTGTTCTCAGGCCTTAAAACCTAATGGAACTTGCTCTGCTAAGCTGCATATTTGCTTTAGGCCAGGGGCCCCCTTTCCCTTCCAATTTCTACCTTCTGTAAAGAGAATGTGTATTTCATATCTGTGCTATTATTGTGTCTTGGGGGCTGACACTTGCCTAGGTTTCACATGTCCACAGATGGAGAGCTGTCCTTCCTCATGTCACCCACACTAGTTTGCATACAAGTTGATGCTGGAATGGTCCAGACTGGGGATGTTGGAATTGGGTGACAATGTTCTTCCATGGGAAGGAGTTTGGGGTGAATTAGGACTTGTGGGTTGGCTTGTGCCCCTCAAAAAATATGGGTTGACTTGTGGGTTGACTTGTGCCCCTTAAAAAATATGTTTAAAACCTAACTTCCAATACTTTAGTATGTGACCATATTTGGAAATGGGTACTATAGTAAGTTAAGATAAGGTCATACTGGAGTAGAGTGTACTCCTCATTTAATATGACAGGTTTCCTTATAAGAACATGGCCATGTGAAGACTGAGAAACATAGGGATAACGGCACATGGAGACAGAGGTGTAGATTGAAGTAATGCTGTCACAGCCTGGGGCCATCAGAGGATAGAAAGGGAAAGGAAGGATCCTGTCCCTAGAAGCCTCCAAGAAAGCACAATCCTAGCTGACACTGTAATTGCAAACTTCTAGTGTCTAGAACTGAGAGAGAATAAATTTCTGTTGTTTTAAGCCACCTTATCTACGGTTCTTAGGAAGTGATCTGTAATAATTTATGGTCTACAAGGTGAAGTTTTATGTAAATTCACATGGTTCTTATGCTAAACAAATGAAGGAAGGACTACTATTATTGTCATAAGCACCCTCTATAGATCACTTAATAGAGGTTATTGAAGATTATATGATTTACCCAGGATTTGCAAAGTGAGTTAATTGTGATGCTGGGATTTTGAGATAGGTTTTCTGACACCTACTCCTTTTACAACAATTAAAACACTGATATTCTGTCTTTCTTTTTTCAGATAGATCTTGTGTGTTTGTGTGTTTGTGTGTGTGTGTGTGTGTGTGTGTGTGTGTGTTAAATATCTATGAGTAACAGCCAAAGGGTCTTGATGAGCTTTTTTAGCAATTCACAAAATATAATAAATAGATAATGGGCTAAAGAGGCAGAGAGAAACTGTTTGGTGGTAGCCTGGTTTGCATATTCTCAATTTAAAAAAACCCTGACAAGTAGGTGAATATATAATAGACACAGAATAGTACCTACATATTAAACATGTGCAAGCCTAGTTCTAAACACAAAAATCTAGTATTACGAGATAAATTGAAATCTATACATACTCAACTTAAAAAGACAGTATTAACTGTTAAAATCTCAAACTTAGTTTTTAAATCATAAGTCAAATAATTGTTTTATACTTAGACTGCCTGCAGTCTGTTTCAAACTATAAGTGAAGATGCTTCATATTGTCAGTGTATTTTGAGTTTCTCACATTTAAAATATTCTTAATTAGTGAAGCCTCAGCCACCTGACATTTAACTTAGAAATTATGAACCTAGCTGCATGACTTTAGTGCGTATCAAAATGAGAACTGGCAGTATTCTCTTCTATTACCTTGAGAAAATACATATAATACACAAATCCATATTCAGAGAAAAAGGACTGGATTATATAAATTATAATAAATCTATACACAAATTTTAGCAATGCCAAGAGTGAATCTGGAAAATATCACTCCACATCTACACTTTAAATACCAGTGCTTATTTAGCTGTACCTCCAACTGGAAATGTATTAAGAAATAAAATATGATTTCCCTTTCAAAAACAGCATAAACGTTGACTAATAAACCATTAACTCTATTTGTCAACTGGTAAATAGAGACTTTGATTCTAGTCCCAGCATTCCCAATAGCTGTTGTTACTTTGAGTCTCTTGACTCAGTTCCTCATCTAAAAAATGTGATGTACGTCAAGGTTCCTACTAGCTCCACATTTCCATTGCATAATCATCAATCATTGTCTGACATTTAATTTCAGTTCAAGAGAAATATAAATAAATGCAAAACTGCCTATGTAGCACCAAAATAATGTTTAGCTTTTGATGCTTGCTTTTCTCTACATACAAACAAGACAAGTTTTCTTGGTTGGGAATAGTTGCTGAATAAAGATAACAATGCCCAGATACTTTAGAAAAAATGGGAACTGATCTATTCATCTAATTTGTGGTTTTAACAATTTAAGCATTGTATCTCTCTATGTTGAGAACTCAATGCAGAATATGATTACTCAGTAAATGTACACAGAGCAGATACTTTCAGTTTTGGAAATCAGCTTTGAAAACTGTAAAATTTATAAATCACTATCTTTAATTATATTTAAATTACAAAGATGGCGTCACCTAAATTATAACTATACAGCAACTTCATATCTTGCCATAATACAATCACAAAGGTTTGGGGAACAGATTGCCTAAGTCTCATAACAAAACCTAATTTATTTTTACAATTAGTGCAGCAAAGTACACACAGACATTTATTGATCATTATGATTTTAAAAAATAAGATTACTTTTGATATTTTTATATTAAATAAAAGTGAACTTGTAGTAATTAAAGATTCAGTATTATTTAAAATCTTTCATTGTTAGACAAGCTTTAAAATTTTCCTGACTAATACTTTGCAGACTACATAATGTACTATATTATTTTAAGTAATTATGATTAATATATCTGTCAACCAAGAGGTTTAAGAATGACAATAGTTTCATTAAAATACTTTAAAATCCTATTTTCTCATACAAGCACAGAATCCTTCATTAGCTTTAACTCAGTACAAGTCAATAGCAAAATCTCTTTTCTATCAGCCAACATTTACAGTTTTTCCATTCATTATTCTTTCATTAAGCTCAGAATATGAAACCATTCTATATTAAAGGAATTTTTAAAATCCACCTATAATCTACAGTATAGTTTAACATGGGTAAAATTTGTCTAATTTAAAATTTACCTGAATAGAAAGAGAACCTGAGTTTGACACTTTTCTCAGGGCTCAGAAGCAACTGATCATTAACTTTAGCCAGAATTAACCTTGCACATAAATCTCAAGATGCTCTGTTTTGCTTTCTGGCTTTTATCTCTCAAATAGAGGAGCGGTAGGACTCTCTTTTCTTGAAGAACTTGCTTTGACATGAATAATTAGTTTATACTTTTCACAGTTAAAGTTAACTTGGCTCAAATTACAACATATTCTGGAGTCAAAGAAGGTGACCAAGTCTGGCAATTTGAACTGCCTAATTTAATTCTCTTTCTCTAATGTTGAAACAGCCACATTTTCAAGTGTACATACCAGCACATGGTTTAATATCATGTATAAAACATATTGTCAAAGTATTATATGCATAATATGTCAGTGAATCCTCACTGAGTCTAAGACTAGATAGCTCAGCAAGTTTGGAACAATATTAAAGAAGCCAAGGTCCTGTGCTGAATTCCTTGAGAGCCAGTTCATTTGATTTTGTTGCCTAGTCACACATTGTACTCCTTACTCAGACACTCATTCTGTATATTCGTGCTATTGGTCATAAGACTCAAAGTGACGGTGAAGCTAATGGTGCGTCAGTGTTGCCATATTTGCTTTAAAGAAGTTACAAAAATATTTGGAGAAATAAAGAGCTATCACTTATTAGGTGTTTCTCATATCCTAGGTAGGTATTTCACCAAACAATTTAAATCCATGATCATTCTATAAACATAATTCTATATTATGATGCATAATTTAAGGATGAAAGCACTAAAGCCCAGAGTTTTAATTACTTATGTAAGGTCATGTAGCTGATAAATATTGGGTCCTGAATTCCAGTTCTAGTTTGTATTCAAGTTCTATTTTCTTTTCCAATGAACAGCAGTCTAACCTTTTCAGTCAGTGGGTGAAGGAAATTGATTCCCCATGTAGAGGATGCTGTTCTTTAGATGTAGGCATTAAACATGTTCTAAAATGTGTTTCCCAAAAATTTTACTGACTGCATTTCTAAATACATATAATGGTTACAATAATAACAAATAACCTCTGAGCATTTCCAATAATTTAACCAAATAAAGCAACTACCTTTAGAAAATAAAATATTTTTTGTGTGTTTTCTAGTAAAAAATTTAGTTCAAAAAATAAAAGTATTGGGGAATTTTGTGTAGTTCCCAACTAAACAAACTCTAAGATTGTAATACACTGAACAAATTGTAGCATGAGGAGCACAATTATGTAGTACATCTGACAATCAAAAACAGACAGCATCTTTACTGAAAATTCTCCGAATACTTTGTCCTGACACAGCTAAATGTTTAGTGGCTAATAAGTGTTCAATAGTTTTATTTGGGGTAAAATTACCTGATGCAATATAGGTGATCAATAGACTAAATGTAACTTCATTTTGTATTCTGTAGAGACACCTCAAAGGATATTCTTTTTCAAAAAAATGTAAAGAAATAAAATGTCAAAAAGGTTGTTTGCTTTAGCAACTATTTTTGTACAGGGCAAATATGACAATAAGACTCCATTTCATGCAAATAAATGATTATTAACTTTATTACCTAAACATGTTTTAATTACAAGAATGCTAAATCTACAAAGGTCATATAATTAAAATATTTACTTAGCGTTATAAAAAGTTATAGTTAAAAAAGAAATATAAAGATATGTCTAAGTTTTATGTGAGACATGTTATCAAGAAAGCAACTTAAAATCTATAAAAATTAGATTGGTTGGAGTGTGAACAATATATTTGTGTGATTTTGTTTATTGTTATTACAATTTTAAATCTTTAAAAAATTACCATTTAAGTGATAGAAACTGTGGTCTGTTAACTTCATACAGCCTTTTAGAAAAGTTTAAAGGGCTCTAATGAAACTTACATAGATTTTTTACATATATGTATAATTCACTTTTCTTACATTAGACATTTTTCTTACTAAATTGTTTTAACATCTTAAGTACTCATTTTTAGCAAATCTACCAAAAATTAAAAATTATCTAATTTAAACATAGTGTTTTTTGAAGTAGAAATAAAAACAAACATAACTTGGTGACTTTAATATGCAACTTTTAACACCTAGGTAAATCACAGTAAGCCTTCAACAATTTGACTCATTTTGTTTACAAGAAATAGCTCTGAGTTAAATCACAGAAAATCACAGTATTAAAGTCAACCAACTGAGTTCTGTGGGTTGACAAGCAAATACACAGTGATTGCTACATGAACCTCTGAGAAAAGGAAAGCCAAATGCCGGAAGAACTTACTCACCTTGAACCTCAGGGGAGAAAGTAGCTGAAGGTGACTAATCTTTGCCAAGGTTACACACTCTCAAGTGTAATTCCAAGGGTATGATAATGTGAGCTTTTATTTTTAATTCCAGATTTCAAAATTTTGCAACAATGCAGGTACAGGGAAGGGGAAATATTGCCTCCAGGGGAAACCTTGATGAAGAGAATGTGTGCTCTGGGAACAGGTGATTAATTCTGACTTTGAAATCTAACAATAAGTTCTTGGCAATGCATTTGTTTGTAGTAATATTCCCAAGTTCTGTGCAGTATTTGCACATTTCCCTTGTGAGGTTTTGATGTTTTTGCATTATGACTAAGGAGTGAAAACTGAGTTAATGCAGAAAGCCCAAATTTTTCATCTGAATACAAAGTGCAAGACATTCCATAGGGCAGAAAGCTCTGGCATGTATTTTGGGTGAGAAAAGACAGTAAACTAGTCAGAAGACACAAAAGTCAAATCCCTCACCAATACAATGGGAATCTTCTAGTGGATTCCTTTTCTCATTTGGATAAACGTTTTTCTGTACTCTGTTCCTAAAAAAAAAATGTACCATAATCTTAACATTCATTTAAGCAAAAACTGACTGTGATTCTATTATGCTCTGAATTCTAGAATTATAGTGGAACTAAAAGTCAGCATATACAGGTGAAAACAATCCAAAGTTATTCCCTGATTTAATTATCCCTCAGAGTTATAGTGTAAAATGAATTTTTAACCATGATAAGCATAAAAGGAAAAAGTCTTTAGTTAAATTTGGTTTCATAGAATAATGGCTTTAAAAAACAGGTAATTATAATGGGATCAAGGTGGACCTAAACACAAAATATGCAAAAATTCTATCATTTCAGTAGATTCACCATTTTTGTGGATGACAGTGGCTCCCCACTAACAGAAAAGAATGACTGGAAGTGATTTGAGTATGTGGAATATTTAAGACCTTTCCTTCTTTGAGTGTTATCCAGGCAATAGGAGATCTTACTACATTCAGCTAATACGGGAAGAATGTTCAAAAAGAAAGGGCTTTAAAAATATCCCTTAGTCCCAATCTTTTGATTTCCCCTTGGCCCCTGACATCATACACTATGGTCTCACAGCTTTCTATTACAGACAACAGCTGCCGATGATGACTAGACTCAAGGTCTCAAGAGTCAGCAACCCTCTCCCTATCTCTAGCATCAAATCCAAGTTGCCAGTCCTAGTAGATGCTTCCACAAGTGTCAGCATAGATAACAAGCTAGATACTCACAGAAGAGCGGGTACCAAAACTGGTTAAGCCTAATCACTTTGGAAAGCTATAGCTTCACAGACACCCTGCAGGAGAGTTGCACCCTCTGCCAAAGGGATGTTAATCAATTTACCAAACAGGCAGGAAAGATAGGCTTTCCAATCTGACTGGGGAAAAAAACAGCCAATTTGCCTGCATTCGGGGGGGAAAGGGGTTGGGGAGAGAGTTAAACAGTCAGATGGCGGTCCTAAGTGCATTTGCAGTAGAAGCCAGAAGGCGAGGGAAAACTAGAAGGCATGTGCAGTAGGAGCCAAAAGGCAGCTGTAAGGGAGCGGACAGCTGCCTGGGAAAAACCGAGAAAACATCTGATAGGGTAAGGACACAGAACCCAGGGAGATCTGGGAAAGGGATTGAATAAGGGCAGGCACCAGCCTAGGCCTGGGAAGACCCAAGAAAGATATTGGGTAGTTTCAGAGAAAGCTAATCCCTCCCCAAACCCAAGAAAATATCATTAAAGCTTAACACAGGCCAGGGGCAGTCACGCTCTCTCCCTGTAGTAGCCATGGGGGTCTGAACGTGCAGCCCAGAGGCAGGCTGGATGGAAACAGAGACTGCTCTGGACTACTAGAACCTCAGATGCTGGGCTGACAGCAGGGCAGCTCTGGGCTCCCCTCTCCTCTTAGGCTGGCCTGCAGGCCCAGAGTATGGACTTCTCCAGCATGAGACAGAGCTGAGACACCTGGTGTTGAATGAGACTTTGGGCAGGACAGGCAGGGGGTAGACCTTTTTTCACACCAGTAAATCTTGCCATTACTCAGCTCCTCCTATGCTTGTATCTTTGAAATGCATTTCCTGTCGTACTGTGGAAGAATCCTATTTCTTCTGGTAAAACAAAGACTCAAATCTATTTAGTTTTCTTCTGTCCCACAGGCACCCCTTAATTCCAGTCGGTTTGGTAACCTTCCAACTGTTATCACAGCCTCCAATTCTCTACTTGCATAAACCCTCAATATCTTTGACTAAAATTTATAGTTAATACAGGCTCAACATAATAAAGGCCCTATATGAGAAACCTAAAGGCAACATCATACTCAATGGGCAAAAACTAAAAGCTTTTCCCCTAAGATCAGGAATAAGACAAGGCTGTCCACTTTCTCCACTTCTGTTCAACATCATTTTGGAAGTTCTAGCCATAGCTCTCAGAGAAGAAAAAGGAATCAAAGGTATCCAAATTGGAAAAGAGGAAGTCAAACTGTCATTATTTGCTGATGATATGATAGTGTTCATACAGAATAGGCTCCATCAAAAACCTGACCTAATAAGCCAATTTAGCAAAATAGCTGGATATAAAGTCAATATCCAGAAATCAAAAGCATTTTTGTATACCAATAATGAAACATCAGAGATAGAAGCTAGAAAACAAATCCCATTTACCATAGCAACAAGAAAAATAAAGTACTTAAGAATAAACTTAACCAAAGAAGTAAAAGACCTATATTCAGAAAACTGCAGAACATTGAAGAAAGAAATTATGGAAGATACAAATAAATGGAAAAATATACCATGTTCATGGATGGGAAGAATTAACATCATGAAAATGTCCATACTGCCCAAAACAATCTATAGGTTCAATGCAATCCCAATTAAAATACCAATGACAGATTTCACAGAAATAGAAAAATACTTCAAAAATTTATATGGAGCCAAAACCACCCAAAAATAGCCACAGCAATCTTGAGAAAGAAGAATAAGGTAGGAGGAATCACAATACTGGACATCAAACTACACTACAAGGCTACTGTAATCTAAACAGTCTGGTACTGGCATGAGGATAGACATAGATCAAGGGAACAGAATAGAGAGCCCAGAAATAAATCCAGGATTATATGGTCAATTAATATTCAACAAAGGGGGAAGGAACATCAAATGGAGTAAAAACAGTCTCTTCAACAAGTGGTGTTGGCAGAACTGGACAGCAACATGTAAAAAAAATAAAACTAGACCACCAACTTACACCATACACCAGAATAAACTCAAGATGGATAAAGGACTTAAACTTAAGCAGTGCCACCACAAAGGTACTAGAGAAAAATATAGGCAGTAAAATTTTAGATATCCTCTGCAGAAATACTTCTGATACTTCACCAAGGGCAGAGGAAATAAAAGAACAAATAAACAAGTGGGACTACATCAAACTGAAAAGTTTCTGTTCAGCTAAAGAAAACACCAGCAAAATTAAAAGGGAACCAACTGTATTGGAAAACATATTTGCCAATGAAACCTCAGACAAGGGTTTGATATCCAAAATATATAAAGAACTAATGCATCTCAACACCAGGGAGACAGACAACCAATTAAAAAATGGGCAAAGGACATGAACAGACAGCTCTCTGAGGAAAATATATGAAGGGCCCAAAGGCGTATGAAAAAATGCTCAATATCACTAGCCATCAGAGAGATGCAAATGAAAACCACAATAAGATACCACCTCACATCTGTCAGAATGGCCATCACCAACAGATCAACAAACAAGTGTTGGCGAGGATGTGGGGAAATGGGAACCCTGCTGCACTGTTGGTGGAAATGCAGACTGATGCAGCCACTATGGAAAACAGTATGGAGTTTCCTTCAAAAACTAAAAATGGAACTGCCTTTTCATCCAGCAATTTCACTACTAGGACTATACCTGAAGAGCCCTGAAACACTAATTCAAAAGAACCTATGTACTTCTATGTTCATAGCAGCACTATTTACAATAGCCAAATGCTGGAAACAGCCTAAGTGTCCATCAGTGGATGATTGGATCAAAAATCTTTGGTACTTTTACACAACGGAATACTACACAGCAGAAAGAAAGAAGGAACTCCTACCCTTTGCAACAACATGGATGGAATTGGAAAGTATTATGCTTAGTGAAATAAGCCAGTCAGTGAAAGACAAATATCATGTGATCTCATCCATTTCAAGGCAATAATGAACAAAACAAACAAGCAAAAGAGAACCAGACACATGAAGACAATGAATAGATCTCCAGTGGGTAGAGGGGAGGGGGCAGGGAGGGGGGAAGGAGGAGACGCAAAGAAGGGGAGCAGTTTAGTCAAGGAACTAGCATGGAAGAACCAAGGACATGGCCAACAAGTGGGATTGACTTTGGGAGGAGTGGATGGGTGGGAAATGGGACAGAGGGAAGGAAAAAGGGGATAGATATAATAAAACAACAGTAAAATTAAAAAATATATAAAATACAGGCACAGACCACAACCCACTGCTAGTTAAAACAAGCCAGTAACTTGCAAGCACACACCCAAATACCAGGGAATAAGTTATAAAATAACATGATTATGTCTGTAGTTTCTATCTGTTGTTATAGCCATTATTACTAACATGAAGAAATGGCTATTGTCAAATGCTGACAAGCATGTGGAGAAAAGGAAACCCTGGTGCACTGTTGGTGGGAATGCAGACTGGTGCCACTACTACGGAAATAGTATGGAGAGTCCTCAAAAAATTAAAAGTAGAACTACTGTATGATCTACCAGTCCCACCTCTGGGTATATATTATAGATAAAAAAAGAGAAAATTACTATCTTAAGAGATACCTGCACCCTCACACTCACTGCATCTTTATTCACAATAGCCAATGTATGAAAACAACCTAAGTGGCCACAGATGAATAAATGGATAAAGACATAAATACACATGAGTGAGGGTGATCAAAAAAACATAGAATTATCTTCCGGAGGGCAGGCTCCTTATGGTACAGGCTTCCTCCACCAGGTGAGTGTTCTAGAAATCCATCCATATCCATGTACCAGCTATTGTTTTGAGAGGCTGCATTTGGCTTCAAAAAAATGTTTAAAAAGATTCTTTAACACATGTACCCATTTCATGATGATGATTTGTGAGCATACCTGCCCATACCATGCTGGGTGTTCAGCAGTTTTTGACCAAAATCAGCATGACCCCCATGCTCCACCCTCTCTATTCAGCCCATCTTGCCCCAAGAGACATTTTCTTTATTGTTTCCACAGATTAAAAAAGTTCTCAAAGAGAAATGCTTTTCTGATGTGGAAGAGATGAAACAAACAAACAAACAAAAAAGCAGAAATACTAAAAGGCATCAAAATCAACAAGTCCAAAAACTGTTCAGAGCAGTGGAAAAACATCTTGATAGGTGCATTGCATCAAATGGAGAGTACTTTGAAAGAGACTGAAGTTTAAACATATAAAAATAAAGACAATTTTTATCAATAAATTCTGATTTATTTGGCTTCCCCATATATATATTACAAAGACATATGTATTATATATAAATAATTGATATTCTGCCTTTTGTGACAACAGCTTGGATGGACTTTGAGGGGCATCATGCTAAGTAGAATAAGTCAGAAAAGGGCAAATACTGTATTTACATATGGAATCTAAAAACATCAAACTCTAGAAACAGAGAATAGAATGGTGGCTGCCAAAAACTGAGAGGTAGAGAAAGAAATAGGATATGCTGGTCAAAGGGAACAAACTTCCAGTTATGAGACAAATAGGTTCCAGGGGTCTAAAAAGTATAGCCTGTTAATTATGGTTAACACTACTGAATTGTTTACTTCACAGTTGCTAGGAGAGCAGAGCTTTAATGTTCTCATCATAACAATAACAATATGGCAGTTATGTAAGGTAATGGATATGTTAATTAACCTTACTATGGTAAACATTTTACACACTTGTTTCAAGTCATCTCACTGTACACCTTATAATTACACAAGCCATGTGTCAACTACATCTCAATAAAGCTGGGGAAAATAAAATTATATGGCAAAGGCAGTTTATAGGAGTTAGAGGAATGCCCTAGGACTTGATAAAGGTGCTATGAATTCCATTTTTTATTCCTCTCTGCTTTTTTGTATAACCTAGACTTTCTTGGTATTCTCCTCAGCAGAAAACAAAGCCCATGAACCTGTTTTGCTATAGTCTGGCCTTGTGACTGACCCTAGTGTCCTCACTAGGCTTGATCCCTGAGGAATAAGCTATTTCCTGTTAATGTGCATCATAAATCCTTGTTATTCTTCTCCACCCTATTCTAAAGGATTCTTTAAAAAAAGGTATTTGATTTAACTTGGGTTCAAACCTACCCTCTACTTCTGACCTTGAACAAATTACCTAACCTCTCTGATTTCCCAACTTCTCACCTATTGGCTTCACATTTCCTAATGGAGACACTTCTTGTAGAGCAACACTTTGGTCTGTTCCATCACCTTATTACTGAATTTGGAATAAAAATACTAAGCAAGCTTATTACAGACATTTCTTTTTCATGTGTGACTTCCTACAGAGGAGACTGCATTCTGGTTTGGTTTATTTCATTGATAATTTTGCTAGAGCAGGTTCTGCTTATACAAAGGAAAGCTTAAATTTGGGAGGTAAATTGAAATTAGGAACTCCATTTGACCATATAATAAAACCACATTCTCTATTTCAACATCAGTTTTAAGAAGCAAATAGGTGAGACAAAGAGGCTAGCTGAATCTATTTTTTTTCCTATGATAATGAATCAATTTAACCAGTACTTAGTGAGTAGCTGGCATGCAATAGTCATTATGTTACGAATAGTAGAGATGCCAGGATGAATAAGACAGGTTCTTTTTTCTTAAGTTGATACTCTTTCATGATGTAAGATAGATGCATGTAGTTAATAAGCCAGAATTAGTAAAGCTAAAATTCTGCAGCTGATAGATTGTTTATCTCCATTTTATTTATTGTTTTCTCTAGAGTTTTGATATGTTCTTTCAATTGGGCCATGTTTCTTTTTCTCCTTATTTTAGCAGCCTCCCTGTGTTTGTTCCTATGTATCAGGTTGAGCTACTTTGACTCCGTGTCTCTGTAGTGTGGCTTAATGAAGCAGATGTCCTATCTACCCAAGTTAGGGTACTCCAGGTATGCCCTTATGTGGGCTGAGTACACTCTTCAGTATTTTAGATTTGACTGCTGATGGCAGTTCAATGGCAGGGATTTACCCAGGCCAGTTAGCTACAAGGATTGGCTGTGACCACTGAACACCAACCTCCACCCTCTGTGAAGAGTCAGCAGTTCAGAGGCAGAGTGGTGGTGCTCGGACATGGTCTGTAGCTGCCCACTGGGTGCACAGACTCTGGGATTTCCTTGATGGTATGGGCCAAGGTCAGCCCCGCACTGTGTTCTGCCGGGGCCACTCTTCCTGAGCTATAATGCAATCTGAGATGCTGCTGCTTATGCTGGGCTTGGAGATTCCCAGGTGAAGCGAAGCTGTGATCTAGGTTGGCTGCTGCTAGTGCACTTAGCAGGAGGCACAGGGGCTGGAGGCTCACTGGGGCTGGAGACTCACTGCGGCTGGATGCTGCCTGCTTGAAATGATTTAGAAATTTGTGAAGCATGAGCCATGACCAAGCTATTCATATGGAATTGCAGCTTGAGTGGGCCCATAAGTTGATTGGGACAGAGTTTTTGGGAATCTCCAACGTAGGGCAGACAGTGTTAGCCAGGTTGGTGGAGTCTCAGATATGGCATGAGCCTGCCAGCTGTGAGGTTTTGTGCGGGAAAGGTTCAGAAAAATGACAATGGCCTTTGCCCACTTTTCTGTCCCCCGGCTCTTGTCTTGTTGCCAGACAGTTCACTTTCTTCCTGTATACCACTGGTTCCTTTTAAGCTGCTCCCTTCATGCTGGAGCTCAGGGGGAATGAATTTCAGTAAGCCCCTGTATGGGTTCTTTAAGAGGAACTGCTTGGGGATCCAGCAGTTTCTTCCCCTAACTCAGTCCCTGCTTGTTTTTTGCAGCCAGAAGTTGTGGGAACTTTTTTTCCTGGCACTGGAACCCTGAGCTGGGGGACCTGGTATGGGGCTGGGGCTCCTCTCTCACAAGATATCCCCTCCGAACTTTTAACCGCCACATGGGGATGTGGGACCAGCCCATTCCATGTCTCTGCCCCTCCTACCAGTCTGTATGGATGTGATTTTTTGAATTCCACAGTTGTCATACTTCCATTGAACTTGATTTCTGATAGTTTGGAGTGACAGTTGTTTTATATTTTAGTTGTAATTTTGATACGTGTTTACCTATGTTGCTATCTTGGCTGGAATTCTTTAAACCTTTTTTAGTGAAAGGTAGTTAAAAAGAAATAACATGTTTTTAATTTGCTTTGGCATGTCTTTTGAACTTCTGAGTAACTTTCAACTTGTATAAAAGTTAGTATATATAACCTTTTGAATCATGCATATTTTACAAAATTTTTACTCATTGCAGGAAAAAAAAAAAAAGCTTGCTGTATAATTCCCTTAATATAAACCCAATACTAAAAGCTTACATTTTATTTTTAGAAAAGTTCAAAAGCTAAGAGAAGTTCCTTGAGCCATTATGCTGAAAATAAGAAGAGGAAGCAAAACTATAGGACTCTCTCAGCCTCCGGGTAGCTATGTGAATGTCTAATCTCTTATTCAATTATCAGGTAGGAAAAAATATGATATTTTTAATTCTTTAATTTGAGAGGTCATTATTTAGGTGATTTAACTGGTCATACTTTTTAAAAAGAACCAGAAGCTATTTCAATATTGCTTTTTAATAATCTGTGGTGTCATAAAGCTCTATGTCTGGTATATAGTCCTCTCATAATTAATTGACTTAGAAATTTTAGTTGCAGTTCAAATGCGTTACCCAGGGTTCATGATCTTTTCTAACATGAACAAATGTTAATTAAGATACAAATAAAATATATTTTATAAAGGTGTTTATTAAAGAAGCTAAATATATATGATGTAGAGGAGGAAAATATATTATTCAGTTTACATGTGGTTGGTTATTCCCTACAGAGGAATAAAAATAAAATATATCAGTTGAAATAGTTAATTTTATTGATATAGTTGACAAAATAGACAAAATAGTTCCTCCTAAAATAAGGAACTGTTTTAGAAACCAAAGATAAAAGAAATAATTAATGCTATGTAAATCTACACTCAAGTTTTCAGGAGAAACAGCAGAATTCTCTCTCTTATGAGAGAGAATTTTTCCCTTTAACTTAACAGCATTGACCAATCATGTTTGTGAGTATTCAGTATTCATTGGCATTAAGAAAAAGTTTCTTGAATGAAATATTCATTAACATTTCAATCAAAATTTTATATTTTGTGATAGTAGTTGGCATTACTAGCAACAAAGCCAAAATAACTGACAACCCATCCAGTATTTTCTTTGAAAGCTCCATCTTCTTTCCTGCCTACAAACCCCCCAAAAAACTTGTTTGTTTTTGAAACAAATGGCAACAGTTCCAAGAACTTAAAGTGAGTGATAAATGACTAAGGCAAAAATGTAAAATCATATCAGCTGATCAGTGGCTGACCGACCCAAGGCCAAAGCATGTGAGGGCATTGTGACAAGCTGAAGAATTTCTTTTGTTGTTAAATGACAGGTATGTGACAACATACCACCACACATTCTTAGATATTCAAAAATAAATCCATTGTTTTAAATCTACACAACCATCAAAGATTATCTTTGAATGTCATAGGAGACAGATTCTCTAAAGCTTTGCTACATACAAGTACAGAAACACCATATACAACTACTGACCAGGTATGTGGTCATTTTCATGACCAGTATCAAGGAAATCTATTGTACCCACAAGTAAGTACCATAACCCAAAATTTCTAAACAAGTGCGATGAAAGTACAACAGTGTAATCTAAGGAAATGACTTACACCATCTTACAATGAAAATACAGCGAGAATGCTAAAACAAATAGTTTTCATTGCAAAACTTGAGCAAAAATATCGAATGCAGAGATCTCATCTACATATCTTTATTATGGAAAAATAAATAGCCTGCCCTTCTAATTGAGGAAGTAAAGGATGAGAGAAAATCAATTGATATTGAGAACAAATATAATTCTTTTCTTACTGCACTGAAAATTCACCATGAAGAGGGACAAAGTCAAAACACATTATGAAAGCATGTTTTAATGAGCTTGTCTGGCTGATGTCCCTAAGCTTAGTTTATCATGCATGGCCCTAGATGCAGGTTGGGGTGGCTTGCATAGGAAAATGTGAAGTGAGCCAAAGAGAGAGCAGCTTCTATTAGCTGTCATCTCCCCTATTCTCAAACTGACATTTATCTTTCATTCTATGCCAACGGCACACCAGAACCTTTAGAAATATTATTTTTATATTTGATTAGACTGGACATATATGGTGTAGTGCCCTTAAGAATGACTAGAGGAAGTGTCACTGAACAAGGGTTCAAGCTGCTGAGCTCTGAAATCCATTGCTGGGTTTGCAGAGTTTACACTCCCAACAGCTGCTCCCAGGCTACACCTAAGCAAATAGACACTAAATCAGACCATTTCTAGGGTATATGGGGCTCCCTTGATGACTGGTTGTGGCTGGGAATTCCTGCATAGCCCTGCCTGGCATATGCTGGATATTCATTAGGTTTCTTTGGGGAAAACAAACTATTGCCATTACTGAGTTGTCAACACTCATGATGATACCCTGATGTTGCATAAACATCAAAAATTGATGTTTTATGTATATGTAAAAGTTCATTTAAATTTAATTTTCAGCTTCCTAATGTAGTTTCAGGAAGTTGAACTATAGCAAATGGGTTAGAAACCTACAGAGAGACAGATTTTTGTTCCATGTAAATATAACCTCTGACAGTCAGAGATATCTAAACCTTAAATGGGCTACTTCTGTCCTCTTTGATAATATTAACCCTCAAATTTATAGAACAGGAAACATTTGGCTTAAAGAGACCAAGTTGTCAGGGTTACAGAATTTTAAAGACAAAAAGCAATATTTCAACCTCAATTTTGCTCACCCTTTCTACAATGCCCATTCAGTTAGAAGATGCCTCTTTCATGAAAAAGGCCCTGAAGGCAGGCGTTAGCCATCAATATGCGCTTGGACTATGTGATGTATAAGAATACTTCCAATACTAAACCTTGATCACTTTTATAAGAAAATACACTTGAAAATGTTGTATTTTTATACAAGTCTTTATTTTATTTATTTTATTTATTCCTTTTCATACATTGTAGAACAGAGCAATCTATAGACCCAATTTAAATTCTTTAACTTATGTTATAGTTAAAATGCTCAAGTAAGGGTATGTTATTTTTAAACATAGCAATGTTCCATTGCTATATTTAAAATATCATTAAGCAGGAATCTGTCCTAATAATCATGATAATGATATATAAATATTGAACACTAAATTCTAAATTATTACAGTGAAACGTTTTGAATAAATGAAACATTAGAAAAATATGCCTGTGAAATATGTTCTAACATCAAGTTTAGAATTTTTAAATAAAGTACTATCAAGCAAGGTCACAAACCAAAAGTATGAGTCCCATTAATTGCATCCAAATATTACACAGAACTGACTGAGAATTATGTGTATCAGCCCAGCACCTACAGAACTTTGAACAGTGCCATCCTCACTTAGCTCAAATATTATTGTGGTTGAGTCAGGTCATGGCACTACATGGAGGCAAAACAGCAAAACATCTATAAATCAAAGTTTCATTTACAAATTTGAAGCCAATGAATTCCACTGATGACTTTTTTTAAAATCACTTTCAAAGCCAAAATAAATTCTGTCCTCTAATCATTAATCTCAGACTCATCCTCATACAACTACATAGTTCTTTCTCTTTGGATCATATTGCCCGCACCACTACACACCTTTTGATGTCCTTGCCAATATTTACTGTTGTGTCCTTCACAGCTCCCTTTTTAAAAAAATTAAGCCACTTCCTTATTCCTAACCTGGAAGTTGTTTTATCTCCATATCTTCTCCTCCTTGAGGTCATGACTTAAATGAAGTCTTCTGGAGCACATGTTAATCCCATACATTCAAGTCCAGAACAGAGGCTCAGCATAATCCCAGTCCTACATGGTGCCTTTGGTATCATTACTATTTCAACTCATAGCAAAAAAATAATAAATAAACAAATCATTTAGTTTATTTCACCTGAATGCTGAGACTTACCAGCTTTCAGGTAATTTCTTCAAATCCATTTCTCTTCATTCCGAACTTGGACTGCAATCAACATTTGTAATCAACGCCCATACACTGCAATGAATAACCTAGCCAGAGAATTCCTGACCTCTACTTCCACTCTCACTTCAATAACCCACTTCCAACCTGAACTTCATGGCTATTCTGAATGGTCCTATCATCGGCACCTTAAACACTGATATTCTATTGCCTAATTATAGTTTTTTATCTTTTATGCAACCTTAAAAATATTACTCAATCAATGCTGTTTGGAAATTCCCTTGAAATTTTTACTTTCTTGACAATATCTTTTAGCCCTTTTATAACCTCTGTTCAGCTGTAACATTGATCTTCATTCAAATCCCAGTTCTGCAATGCTTACTTATTGGTAAAGTATCTTGGAAAAAATACTTAACTGGATCCTCAATTGTTTAAAATTGAGAAAAATACATATACTTCATAAGAAAGAAAAGAGTAAATGTGACAATGTATCTACTTTACTAAGTTCTAGCACATTCTAAGTGCTTCATAGATATTAATGCCACCTATAATTAGCAACATCCTCAAGTCACTCACACCTTTGTCTTCCTGAAAAAAGGAGCCTGAAACTTTCAAACTTGGAATGGACCCTACAACTGGAGTACTGAGTAGAATCAGAAAAACATAAGAATAACTTGACAGACTGATGCCATTGCACATTCATAGATTTCAGTTTTAGCATGACTTTCAATTCCTCTCCAGTAAACTTTTCTCAGGCCCCTAGGTATATCTTCCTATCCTTTCCATTACAGTTCTAAACATCTTCCTCTCTCATCAAGTTCCCTAACCACCCTGGCTCAGCACCTGTAGTTGACCTCACTTCTTACATACAGAGAAAATAAAATGCCATCAGAATAGGTATGAAGTCTCACAATGTCCTTTGATTACCTGTACACATGTCTGTATCTCTATTCATCCTTTATTCATTGCCTCCTGCCCTGGTAGTGGTGGTAAGCTCCTTCCTCGTCACCAGACATGGCCTTACTTGTTTTGTGGTCATTTTTCCATGACCTTTGATGTTTTTGCCACCTGACCGACTGGACCCCTATTCCCTTCATTGTCCTCCAGTAGCAGTTCTTTCCTTTGTACTATATATTCTAACAACACTGAACTAATTTATTTGCAGCTCATCACATGCTATTTCCATACCATCATGTCTTTACTGTCTTAGTAGGTGTCCATGCTTGTCAAGAAATTCTTTTCCCACTTTTCTATTAGATAAGCTCCTACTTATTCCTTAAGATTCAACTTAAGAGTTCCTCCTTTGTGAGAGCAGTGCTCAAGCAAGACATAAGGGAGAGGGTGATGACAAGTACTGACCCGATGAAGAAGTCCCAGGAAAGGTGATAATAGGGAAGCCTCACAATATCTTGACTTGACAGATAATAATGACCTTCAATTATGATGTTGGATTTCTTGATTAACTTCTGTCTTTCATATATACTTATGCTTATTTCATGAAATCTATTTCAATTGCTCCCTGACAGCTAAGAAATAAGAGTCTGAAGCCTTTGAGATTGGAAGATAATTACACAAATATCTCTGACAGAAAATTACCAGTTTTCCATCTATTTATGAAGAGGTTTAGAAAGGTGAGAGGGGAAAAAGAAGTTAAGCTTCAAAATATACTTTCTGTCAAGGAAATCGAAATTAAATAAACAGAGATCATTGACTTTAATTTTCCTGCAATTTTTGCAAATTCCTTTAGTATCAGTTACTTATAATATCACTATAGTACAAACCTAAGTGAACTTCTGAAGCTGAAATTTAGGATTTTATAACCTTTGAGCTACAGTAAAGCCAGAGTTTAGAATGTAATTCACATCTGTTTAAGTTTCACATTGTTTTGTATTGTTGTCTTCACTGTTTTTTTGGTTGTTTTATTTTGATCCTCCAGCTTTATTAAGTTTGAAATGATATACATTCTCCTGTTTGATGCTATTTAGATTTTATGCCAAATGTTAGCAATACATGAAGCCAAATATTCAAATTTATCAAATGCTCAATATTTTTAGTTCAAAATCACCCACATGCTCAATGTTGCAAGAGGAGAGATACTGCTCTCTAAAGGGCAGTATTGTCATGATCTTCATGGATATTTATTGCATTTTTTAACAGATTGTAGGTCATTGCTGAGGTAGTTTCAAAGTCACCTTCCAAAGTTGAAATAAAGATATGCCATTTGGCTACAATTTTCTTCAGTTCACTGATATTTCTTCTGTTATGTGGAAAGGCTGCTAGAAGACCAATGTTTTCAATAGCTTGATTACAATGGTGTGGTAGCACTTATCTAAAACTATTTTAAGCATATTCTTGGGTTACAGTTAGCTGTGTTACAAATCTAATTACACTTGCCCAGAGAAAAGTAAGTACATGCAAACCCTGCTCTGTAGTCTACTTAACAAAAGGCACTATATTTTTCTTCATAGCATTTGTCAAAATTGTTATTATACAGTTCTTTATATTTCTAATGCCTGTCTCTTGCAGGATAAATTCCACAAGGGCATGTGTTGTATAGGCAGTAACTACTACACTGCCCAGAAAGCCAATAAATGTTTGATGAATAAATGAATGAATGAATGAATGAATGGGTGGCCATATAAGCTATAAAAAATTTATGAGGTCAGTCCCAAAAGTATCAGGTGTGCAAACTGTTTTAATTATATTGTCATTGGCTTGATACTTTGGGAACAGACCTAGTCATGCTTGTCACTTGACACTCATGTTGCAAATGTACACATATTTCAAAGACTCAGTTGGGACACAGAACAATGGGACAGTGTAGAATAACAAAGCACTGATTTTCAATTCAAATGAAATGAATCTCATGCCAGATCTGATATTTAAGAGTTTGGTAATCAAAGACAGATGAATGACTCTCTAACACTCTATTTTCTGACCTATAAAATATAAACAATTGGATTGGAGTTAAGACAATGCATATGAAAGTAGGCAGCACAGTCCAAGCCCTGGGGCAAAACCTTAGTGTGCCAGGTAACATCACTTATTAAGATTTTTTATGGATTTTAAGTGTATTATGTTAATTTAAATTAGATCACAGCTTTTAAAAATTTTAAGATGTCTGCTTTGAGCACATGTGCACAGTAATTCATCAATAATTTATGACATTATAATGTATTTTCCAACAACTTTGTGCCTATTTTCTCAATTATTATAAGCTGTTTCAACAAGTTATTTTCAAATAATTTCATCATTCTTTACTCTGTAAACTATTTCCAAATCCTTCACAGCCTTTTGGAATCTGTCTCAGTTGCTCCTCATAGCCTCTTAATGCATGGTTAGAGTGGCTCTCTGGCCTATCTTGAATGTTCTTCCTCAATCAACTTTCATTTTATTACTACCCTTAAGTAGAAACAGCAATTGCCTCTGAAATATATCTCCCTTCTGGACTATGCCTTCAAAGATCTGATCAGGTCCAATTTCAGTCCTTAGCATTTATTCATCCATTTATTCAATGGACCTATACTGAGCACCATTTATGTTCTGATTTGAATGTTTGTGTCCCCAGAAATTCATGTTATTATAAAAATTAATGTCTAAGGTGATGGTATTAGGAGGGGTGTGGTGCTTAGGGATAGGATTAGTGCCTCATAAAAGAGGCTCCAGAGAGCTAGCTTGCCTCTTCCACTGCAGGAGGACACAACAAGAAATCTGTGACTTCAAAGAAGAGCCTCACCTGACCATGCTGACACTCTTTCTGGATTCTAGCCTCCAGCACTGTGAGAAATAAGTTTATATTGTTTATAAACTTCCCAGTCTGTGATATTTTGTTAGAGTAGCCTGAATGTATTAAGACTACCTGTGTGCTAGTTACTATGTTAGGTTCTAGAGTTACAAAGCTGAACACAATGAAGTCACTAGTTTCAAAGAGCTTACAATATAACTGGGAATACAAACCTAGAAGTTGGTAATTATAAAAACTGTAGTAAAGTAAGTCAAATAATTATGTGCATGACTTTATGAAAATACAGAGAAAGGGCATCAAACCAGCCTGGGGGTTGTGAAAGACAGTGACAGAATCCTAGAATAGGCAATGCATCTTAAATATAAGGAAGAATCAATGGACTAAGCAAGGAGAAGGGCATTCCAGGCCTGAGGGTTAATATGAACCACAGAAACAGATAATCGTGTATTTTATTGGATTTATTGGGGGTAATATTAATTAATACAATTATATGTATATAGGTCTCAGGTGTACAACTGTGTAATACCTCATCTGTACACTGTACTGTGTTCACCACCCCAAGTCTAGTCTTCGTTCATCACCATTCATTTCCCATTTACTCTCTTTTACCTCCCCAACCTGTCCCCCTAACTTTTCCTCTGGTAAAATTTATTTTTGAAATTCTTGGTATATTAGTTCACAAAGTATTTCTGCAGCATAAAATAAATAGGAAAGGGCTTATTTTAGATTGTGTTTAAGTTAACGAATTAACATGACAATTTCTTAAAAATCTGTAAGTTTAAGCACTTTCCTCTTAATACCAGGGAAAACGACATTAGGAAGCATCTCCTTTGTTAGATTTTATTCAAAGTTTCAGGTCATATGAATAGAGTATTGATATTCCAAAAATGGCAGAGTATTAGCTTTTATTATACATATTTCCATCAAAGACAAGCTCAAAGCTGCCTTATTAATGACATCTAGGAGAGGCTACATACTGACACACTTTGGAAAGCATAGTCAGAAATGGTTCATTAAGCCCTTGGTTGTAGGCAAGCATGAAAATTGACTTCCTCTTTTCACAAATGGAGAAAGTAAAAACCAGCAACACCTGACAATTTCAGTGCCCGCCTCCACCCCACCCCACCCCCCGCCGCCACATCAGAAATACCCAGGCTAACATGATTTCCTTGAATGTAAAAGTAAAAATGTCATAAAGACAACATCTTTTTAAAAAACAGCCTAAAAACAAACACTAACATTATTTCTATTCTGATACATATATAAACAATAGCTCTAAAAGTAATTGCACAATTATAGAATAAATTTGGACTCATCAGAAAATTCACTTATTAATGCAACAACTAGTTTTGTGTTCCATGAGAGAAGGGACTTCATTTTTGTTCATCACACTTTTTGTATCTCAAGCAAAGTAAGTTCTAAGAAATATTTTTGAATGGAAGCATGCATGAATGAATGAATGCTATGTACAAAACAAGACTCAGGGCAATTTGACAGCAAATAAATACAAAAAATCTCTGCCCTAGCAGGAGATACAAATTACATTAAAATACAAATTGAGAGAGTCATAAAAAGGATCATAGGAATAAAGGGCAGGGAAATGGTTCCTTTAGCTAGTGTGTTTAAGGAAGAGGTGGGGGAAGGGTAGAGACTTAACTAGGTAAGTACCATGTATGTACTGTATCATATAGTTCTCACTACAGTGTATCCTGGCAGCAATCATATTTTCAATTTACAGACAAGATGCTAAAGTTTAGAGTTTATATAAGATATATATACACACATATATACATATATCTTTTTTAATTCTATATAAACGCTATCTTCAATGTTTTGCTCAACTTGAAACCTTGTTAGACTTCTAACTTTGCCCATATAAGTCATTTTTCATACATTCAGTTTCTCTCAAAATACATATCCTACATTAGCATGTAGGTTCCTAAAGGAACTTTGCCTAAGCACCAAAATATTCTCTTTATCTATCTATCTATCTATCTATCTATCTATCTATTCATCCATATATATAGATATATCTATATATCCATACATATATAGATATATCAATATATAATTTAATTTCTGAAAAAGACATTTAGAATACCAGCTTCTTTATTAGACCACCAAGTGGAAAAGTGAGTACTTTCAATTGTTGATACATGACAGCACTTGTGTTTTTTATAGGGGCTGCCAATGACTTTCATTATATCTGTCAATCAAATGGTAAAAAGGGGAAAAAATCATTGAAAAAAAATCCTACACAGTCATAAACACTTGGTATGATAAACAATTTTAGTAGCCAAGGGTGCTATGAATCTTCCTGTTGTTTGGGTAGACAAAAATCCAAGTATCATTTTAGAAAAAGCACTAAATTATTTTTTTAAGATTCTTAGTCATTTAATTTCACAAAGCAAAAATAATCATATTTGGAATAATAACATCTTAAAGTAATTTTTTTTCTGTCAGAATGCAGAGTTCAAGTTAGCATAAGATTTCATTTCAAATGAGAAAAAGAGAGATTTACCAAATCTTAAAGAGAATGTATAAGTTGAAATGATGAAATTCCTCCCCTCTGAAAAAATTAATTATTAAAAACAAAGAGTAAATCACAAATTTCCTTTGGGTCTGCTTACTAATTATGTAAGTCCAATGTCTCCTTTGTTTCTAGCAATTTTTCCCAAGTTTCCTCACAACCATTTAAACTAGGAAAAAGGATGAGAAATAGGTCAACATCTGTTGATGCTGCTCCAGATAGGAATATGAATTGTAAGCCCGTGATTAGAATAATGCAGTGAAAATGACTGTCATTCTTTATTGGCAATACTGCTTTGCTACATCATTTTGGTTATACAGAATGGCTTCAACTCCCTCACTGTCACAAGGGTTTTGTGTTGTAGTTTCAAGTTGCTTTTATGTTTGTTTGTTTGTTATTTATAAACAGTATTATCTGTAAGAACATTATAAGAAGAGGAATAAAACAGAAGCAAAATAATACACTGTTCTGTATCAAACAAAATTTGGCAGAGAAAACTAAAACTAATCTCAGAACAGGGAAGGAGAAAACCAAAGGATGATAACAGTGACAAGAACATTTAAAAAAATTAACAATGTGGTGATTGCGGCTGGGAGGGGAATAAAGCAGACTAACTGGTAATGGAAAAAAAAAATACATTAAATTATTTTTATAACAGACAAGAAAAATTAGCTTTCAACTTCCAAATCAAGTCTTGGAATTGCTAAGCATCTTTTAGAAAGTAAAATTATTCTTTTTTTTTTTAAGGTTCAAGGTCAAAGCCCATGAGCTAAAAGGATTATAAAGTTTGCTCATGTATGTATTATTGAGTTGATACTTCCTAATGATAGATAAAAACTGTATAGGATAGCAAGCTATTTAATCCATATTTGATGCTAAAATAAGAATTAACTATTCTAATTCAGATCATGTTGAACAACCAAGCATAATGAGCCTTGAGTATTAATAGAAAAGGTACAGAAATAAGTAATAATTCATTGGGGCATGTGAAAATACGTACCTATACTGGCCTTATAATTTGATAAAGTACTTAGTATTTTATTTCCCTTGTTAACTATAACCAAACAAAGTCACCACAGAGTTCCGTACATAATTTTTAGAAAAAATTTTTTTCTAGAAGATTATCATGGAAGAGATTCTAATATTTACACTTAAAAGACTGGAGAAAATCTTTAGGAAATATTTAATCCTAAAATATCTAAGGCTTACTTGTAGCATATTTAAGAGTCAGGCTCTGTCTCTTCTTAGGTCAATCACTAATGAGCTTTGTGGATCTGGAAAATTTAGTTGACCTTTGAAAATCAAAGTTTCTTCATTTCTAAAATAGAAATATCTCCTAAATTACTGAAAGAAAAAAATAATAATAGACGGCCCTACTTGCAGACAGCTTAGCATTTGCATGACACATAGCATAATTAATTATATTTTTTCAGCAACAGAGGATAGTATTGTTAAAATCTTCATTTTTCAAATTCTTCCTTAGTCTAGAATTGTAGTTCCTATAAAATAAGAAACACAATATTGGAAAATAATGGCCACATTAAAAAATAATAAAGGGAAAGAACAGGATCACAGGACACATTTGTATTTACAGGGGATTGTTACAACAGAAAGAGGAAGGAAGAAATAGAAAGAGAATGATCAAGGACTGGAGAGATCACAAGGGGACAAACAGGTGGAAATAGCTAGTCACCATAAAATATCAGATGATTGTTATATTCAAAATATTTGGGGAAAAAATTCTCTTGTCCTGAGGTACATCCTATTAGTGTCCTTTGAGCCCTCAGAGTGTGACAGATACTACGGGTTTGAGATTAACATTTGGTGGTGTCCTAAATTTATGTAGTTTTTAAAAATCAAAGTTCTTTATCTTCCAGCATGCACACAAAAAGAGCCAAGCAGGAACTGCTTCTTTTATGAAGGGCAATCTGAGGTTAAATAAAAATAACCTTTCTACTAAACCAGGAACAGCTAGATTTACAATTGAATAATGTCTGTTCATTTCTTCTTTAATACTGAAAGGGTGGAAGCTGACTATTCTTAACTTAGTATGGTCTCCATTTTCCACAAAGAAATAAGCAAAAATGTCAAGGTACTTACTGGTACAGACCCCTATTGGAAATAAGAGCAAAATTTTCTCAATTATTGAAAATCAGGGATTATTTTCTCAAAATGTATATACTATCTGAAAACTAGTATGTCAAGTCTATATGCTAAGAAAGAAACATTTTATTAACACAATTTGGCAACACAGGAAAGCTGAACTCTGATCTTAAATTTATATAATCAAATGCATAATGTACATTCAAAAGTATGTACTACCTTTTAAATTCACTGAACACAGAGGCTATTAAACCGATGTGGCTTTAATGTTATGATGGCCCACCTAAGCAAACCAAAATCTAAGCCTGTAAATGCTTCAAGGTTACAATACCAAAATGCTAAAAATGGACAATCACAAACAGCCAGCTGGGCTTTAAGCTAAAGCCAATCAAATAATTTCTTTTTTTTTTTTTTTCAAATAATTTCTTTAATTTGCTTCTGTCTTTAATTTGTTCCTATCAGTGGAACACTCTTATCCACTTCTAGTTTGGCATGGCTCAATCCAAATCAATTTTTGTTCAAACTTGAAATTCTTGATATGCTTCCTTTTACCTTTCCCGTGTCTCTCCAGCTGAATTTGCTCACCACGTCTATAATTCTACAGTGACAACATTCAGTGTAAATTACTATTTGGTGCACATGTTTTTTAATCACCAAATAAAGAGGGAACCACCTAAATATTCTGTAGAATAACTTAATCAGAAAAGCCCTGAAAAAACTTTTGTTCCACACTTGGAGAAAAGAAAATTTAATCTCAAATTTCAATGATGAAAATTTTCTATATTAATTTTTTTTTCTCTTTAGTTGCTTATTGGCATCTTTACACTGGTAAAAAGTAAGTTCATCTGAGGAAAAAAAGAAGTGTTCATGTTTAATTTCTTGGCCTATCATAATTCTTACATAGATATTAATTTAAACATATGCAGTTTTGATCATTTTACCTCATGAGCTCTTGAATGTCAAGCTTCATTTATTTAAAGACTGGTCAATCAGTTTTTAATAGAAATAAGTAAATAAAAATCTCAGGGGAACAAATTCATATTCAGTTTACCCTACACAATTGTTTCAAAGAGCTATTTAATTGAAGTTTGTGAAGAAACTTTATTTCAATATGTACTGAAAATAAAAATACTTCTAAGTATTCATTTAGGATAAAATCTTTCTGAGTAGTACTGATTTCTAGTATATCATTATTAATATATACGAAGAACATAGAACACGGATGTGTGAGTAACTCAGAGTTTCTAAGTACATGTATAGAGGCTTCCTACCTTTTAAAGGTGGGGAGGATATAGGAATAGACCAGTTGGAAATCCACCAGTTTAAACATATGGACAATCTGAAGTATTTTCTCAGGCAATTCTTTTTTTCCTGATGGACAGATGAATGAGGTCACAAATATCCCCTCTGCCACTTTGGATTACACAAGAGTCTTACCAAATTAGGATCCATCTGATAGATTTCAAGAAATTGTAACACAATTTCATGGAATTGACTCTTGAATGGTTGATGCTTGGATTTTCAAACTGTAAAATGAGTTTCAAAATGCTGAAAAATGCAGGAATTTATTTCTGGATTATCAAGTGAAAAAATGGCATGCAAGTGTTCAACTAGTAAAGGATACTTTAATATGCTCTAATAAGAAGAGTATTATTACACTGTGTTCTTGTTTACTGCATTGTACTATTTGTAACGTGCTCTTAGCATAAGCTCACTCTGTGTATAAAACAGGAATTTGTTTCAGGCAGATTCCCAATGGAAAGAGAATTGAGGAAATAAGTTGCAACAGCAATGTTAATAAGGGGCAGAAATTCAAGCTCTGATAGTACATTTTGTACCTGGATAGAGGAAAGAACTTTCCAATTAGGGCCAACAAGCAGAAAGCTGATAACTCCAAGCTGAGATTTATAAGGAGAGGTCAGCGACATGTAATGAGAATTTGGAGCACATACATCCAGCCGAACACCTTTAGTATAAGTGGAGTTTCTAATGCCAAAAGCTAATGGCTCCAAGACAATAATAAATAATGGTGAGAGAATATTCTCGCCGCAGGCCTAAGAAAAAGAACTCTGGTGGCATTATACAATTTTCATTAACAGCAGCTGATGGAGTAGTTCTAAAGGGGTAGTCAGATATTCATTCCTAAGTGCCTCCAGTGCAATACATTATGTAAAATCACAACAGGCAAGGAACAGCCTTTTACTAGAAAGCCATCCTTTCATCCATGGAATTTACATCTAGGCAAGTCCTTGCAGGCGAGGAAGAGAGGGGGAGAGAGGGAGAGAGGGTGGGGGAGAGAGAGAGAGAGAGAGAGAGAGAGAGAGAGAGAGAGAGAGAGAGAGAGAGAGAGAGATCACTGCCCACATTCCCAGCACTCACCATATACCATTCAATATGAATTTTAAAGTAAGTTAAATCTAAAAGCACTGGAATTCACTTGGCACCAGTCGTGTACCTACCAGAATATATGTGGATGGGGCCACCTGGAGTTGGGCCCTGCGCAATCAACAAGGTCATTTTCAACCAGCCCTGAAGTAACATTTAAGAACACAGACTCCAGGGTTGGTACATCTGGAACCAAGTGACCCTAACCAGGTGACTGTGAGCAAGTTAATGAACCTGGCTAAGTTAAGTTTCCACGTGAATATGATGAGGTAAAGAATATTAACCACCACCAAAGGTTACTGAGCAATAAATGCAAATAAAACACCTAAGATACTTCCTGCCACAAGTTAGTGAGCTATGAAACTTAGCTGTTTAGTTTTTTATTATTACCTTATGCCAATATTGGTAGTAAGTGCTGCAAAAATATGAGCAAAGGGCTGGTTGATACACTGAATGTGAGATGCCTGGAATGTTAGAAATTAAACTCTACTGTTAAACATTAAGTAAGCATAACCCTCCTATTTAATTCTTACCATGAAAATGGCATTGTATGTACAAATTGGGGATGTGAATGTGTGATCTTGTATTAACTGATATGATCCACTGTAATGTTGGCAGCCACACTGTAAAAATTGCAGCTCCCCAAGCATCACGCCTTCCGAGCCCAAGAAAATAGAATAGACTAGGGTAGGGGTAGAATTGATAACAGCAAATGTAAATAGGACAATGGAGTATTCGCTATAAAGACTGCCTAATTTTGTAAAAGGAAAATAAAGTGCAAGAACAATGTAGTTTTTCATTAGCATTTGCACAAGGACTGGGATAACGCCTTTCAAAGCCTTGTCCTATCCACCTCAAGATTGGCAGCAGAATTATTACTCTTCATTGCAGGCAAAGCCTAGAAGTCAGGTGCATTATCCACAGCAGAATGGATTCATCACCTTTCAGGAACCTTCATACAAACCCTTGACTCTTCCTAATGTCCATCAGTCTATTAATTAAAACAGTTTCATTCCACAAGTCTCTCTTCAAACTCTTCCCCAAGTGTGTCTCAGCCACTTGTACATGGCCCAAAACGTACCTGTATTTAATTACTACCTTGAGTGAGTACAAACTAGGTCCCAAAGTACACCTGTATTTAGTTGCTACCTTGGGTACAAGATGATTACACTGAAGACTGCTTCTCCTAACATTTTACAAGTGAAAAAAGAAATACGCTGAGTTATTCTAGTTAGGCTAGAGTGGTTCTTAAAGTTGCTCTGTGGGGTTGGACCCCAGGGGACATTTGGCATCATTTGGAGATTTGGTTTTTACAACTGGGGAGGTGCACCAGCTTCTGGTGGATAAAGGCAGTGCCTGGATTATCGTGAAGCAAGGTAAGTGTTTAGGGTGTGTAAATGTCTAAGTTAAAATGACATTCACCCGCCCTTGCGGTCATGCCAGTGCAAGGTGAAAATTTACAGGACCCTAAGGATAAGTGCATCCTTAAAACACCGCTCTAGCTGTCTCCACAGCCCCACCCCAGCCCCAGTCCTGGGGAATGGCCAGGGATACAGTTGAACATCCCCCACAGAAGGGATTATCCAGGTCAAGGGATCAGTAATACTGCCAATGGGAAACCCAGACTGGTTTAAAGGACCTGAAAAAAAATAAACTAGGTTAGAAACTGTTAATTCCTTCCTTTTTTAATTTAAACTTATAAGTTTAAAATCACACATATGTTAAATGTGCCTATAAGTGAAATTCTATCAAATTCTAGCATTTAGGTTACATCTACTCTATTTCTAGTCATGTGACCTCCGTGAAGTTAAATTAATCTGACTCTTTATTTTCTGGCCTTTGGCTCAGGCCCCAGGATTCCTTCCCCAGCTCTGTCATTCCCTCATCCCATTTACCACGAAGGCCAAGGGACAAAGGCACCTTCTAGTTAACATCTTCCCATCAAAATGTGACCTCTTCCTTCTCAAGAGGCCCTTCTTGTTCTTATTGTACAAGTCATTTATTTATGTATTTAACTCTCCCCATCCCCAACCCCATCCCCTCCAACACAAACATCCACACAAATACATACGTATTAACTTCCTATGACTATAGACCAGGTTTTCCTTTTATTTACTGTTCCAACCACAGTAAATATTCAATATGGAATAGTGACTTGAACATGTGAAGTACTCAATACATATTCTAAATGGATCAGTGAAGCAGGCATACACAATATTACCTAACAGCATGAACAATAATGGTTCCTGGTGGCTATCTGAATCTAAATATAACACTGCATTATTAGGCCTTGTTAAATTAGTACCAACTTTCTTTTCCTGGCATTGTTTCCATCTATTTCAAGTTGGATATCCCAGGATTCATTTTTTTTTTTCTTTTAATTTATTGATTTAAAAGGGAGATTTGTTGTTTCACTTATTTATAGATCCATTGATTGATTCTTATATGTGCCCTGACTGGGGATCAAACCTGCAACCTGGTCATACCTGGATGATGCCCTAACCAACTGAATTACCTGGCTAGGGCTCCCAGAATTCTTGGGGTTATTTTTCCATAGGTAAGTGACTTGATACTTTCCTACAAATAAAAGTACAAAATGGGATGTATTTCCTTCCCAATGGCCTATTCTAATCACAGAAAAGCTCATGTCTTTGAGACCAAATTCAAGAAGTTATGAGCCTAAAATCAAGAAGAAAATAAATCTAATTCCTATAATCTGTTGATGAAATAGCCTTGTAATATGTCAAACTCCTCAGGAAGCTAAATAAATGCAGCTTGAAAGCATATTTCCATTAATCTCTACCTCACCCTTGACCTTAAAACAATTCTGAAACATTTCTAATTTTGAATTTTAACCATGAGTAAACTAAGACAGTCTAAGTCATTCATATCCAGCTACAAACAACTCCTTTTAAAAAGAAATACAATACATATACATTCAAATTTTCCAGCTGATTTGTCCTTGAAACAAATATAGTGGAGTTTATATTTCTAATATGTGACTTGAGGAAGGAAAATGAAGGCTGTTCCCCTATGGACACTGTGAAATTACTGATTTTAATCACTTCACCTTATCAGAAAATCAGGTTAACCTTTAGTACCTGGAAATATGAAAACTAATCTTGTAAGTTTATTATGAAACATTTACTGTGAGAAAATAGCCCTATTGAAAATTAAATCCATATATATTCTATTGACATAGCTTTCAAAATTGAGGCCACAAAGTTACTATGTTAAATTTTCTCAGGGTGCTATTTGACTCTGTGATAAGTATGAGTTATTATTATTTTTAAAGATTGTATTCATTATTATTTAGAGAACTGGGCAGGGAGGGAGGAAGAAAGGGAGAAAAACATCATTGTGTGGTTACTTTTCACCTGCATCCAGCTGGGGGCCTGACTGGAGACCTGGTTATGTGTCCTGACTGGGAATCAAACCAGCGACCTTGGGTTCACAGGCTGGTGCCAATCCAATGAGCCACACCAGCCAGGGTTAGTATGAACTATTTGAATTGTGGTCCGTAGCCATTAGTTGGAAAAAGGAGGCTGACTATTTTGAGCAGTCAGTATGAGCCAAGTAACTTCTATCTTTGCTTCAACCCTACTAAGAGAAGTTTCATCACCCACTTTTTGCAAATGAGGAAACGGCCTCAAGAGGTTTACCAAGTTGCCAATATTCACACCACTGGTATACCATGCTTCTTAGAGCATGTCCATCCAACTATGTCAAACTACTACTGTCTACAAAACATTACAGATTATGTATATTTAATCTGTGAAGGTAGAAAATCTGCTCATGTTTTAAGAGTATTCCTCTAGTGAACTAATATACGAAACTTTAAGCTGTAATAATGCTCAAGGCCAATCAAGGACTATGAGCTTCCCGAAGAGGAAATGCAACACATTGGGGAAAGTGACCACAATAGGAAGCGATCACTGCGCTGGGTTTTCAGTGGTGCACACACAGAGAGAGGGAAGAGTCAGAGGTTTCACAGCTCCCACAATGCTAATCCACTTCTCATTCTTTTGTTCCTTGTTCCAACAATTCACAAGTTGGGCCTTTAATGTTTAAGGCCCTTTAGTGACTGACTATTTATAGCACAAAAAGTGTAAGTATATTTTGTTCAAAAAAGTTCACATGTAATACATAAAAAAATTAAAAAGCAAAATAATATATGAGTTCCAAAAGCATTTTTCATTCCGTGAATGCTATGAAAATTCAAAAGGAGCAAAAGATTATTCTCACTGAGGTCATCAGGATGGACATTATTAAAAAAGGTAAAATTTGAGCTGCCTTTGAAGGACAGGCTATATATCAATGGGCACAGACTATAAAAAGAAATAAATACTAAACCAAGAAATCAAAAAGTTTGGATACAGAGAGGCATATAGCATATTGTGAGAGTGTAATAAACATGTAGCTTAAGAAACTATGCATAGGCACACATTCTTAAACACTTTGTAGTAGGAGGTTTTTATAGCAATAACATAAATATTGTCAACCACTTCCACTTAACTGCTGTTAAAAAAGCATTTATTTTATAAGTTATGAATCAATCATTTCTATAGCTTAATGTATAATACTAAACTACATAACAAACTATATAACATAGTTTAAATAAATATGAGAAAAGCATATCATCTTAATAGGCAAATAGTTTTCATATAAAAAAAATTTGATTATTATCATTTGCGAAAACTCAATTCTCCAAATATTAGTCTCCCATTGTATATTGTGGAAAAAGAGAGAGAAAGTTAGATAAAAAATGCTTTAGGCCAAATGTCTGTGTAGCCTCAAAATTCATATGAAACCCTAATATCGAATGTGATAATATGAGGAGGCAGGGCCTGTGGGAGGTAATTAGATTTAAATGAGGTCATGGGGAGATGGGGCTCCCATGACAGGACTGGTGCCTTTCTAAGAAGTGATCAAAGACTTCGTCTCTTGTTCTGTAGCCCCCACATGCCTGCCCCTCTGATCTTGTGAGGACACAGAAAGAAGATGGCCATCTACAAGCCAGGGAGAAGGGCTTTTACCAAGAGCCAAATTAGTCAGCACCTGGATCTTGAACTTTCCATTCTCCAAAATTGTGGTAAGCAAATGTTTGTTGTTTGAGGCATACAGACCAAGAATATGATTTGTTTTCCTCTCACCACATAGTAGAGAAGGATGTATAAGCATATAATTATAGTCAAAAGCGCTAATAGCTACAACAGGGGTAGATTTGGTTCTGATGAAAGCAATAAATCTTCCTATAGGACTCTAGCATAGAGAAAGTGGCAGTGAACATGAAAAGATAGGCAGTTAGAGGCAAAGTTTTGATAGATCATTCCAGATATGAAGAGCAGATATATAGCCCAGGCTGGTGGCACAGTGGATAAGATACCAGCCTGTGAACCCAAAGGTCAATGGTTTGATTCCCCAGCCAGGGCACATAACTAAGGTTGCAAGCCAGGTCTCCAGCCACGTGGTAGCTGGAGGCAGGTAAAAAGCAACCATACATTGATGTCTCTCTCCCTCTCTGTCTCTCTACCTTCCTCTCTCTCTAAAAATAATAAATAAAGTATTTTATTAAAATAAAAAGAACAGATACAAAGACATGAATCTAGACGGAGCCTTGGTACATGATGGCCCTGAGTCAGGGCATGATCAGAAGGGGCAGAAACCGAGATTGGAGATGTATGTTAGTGCTTGACAGTAAAGGACAGCGAAGGATTACAGCAGTTAAAGGGGGTCAATATAGGTTTTTAAGCATGGGAGGGATATGAATGGATTTGGTTTTTAGTGAAAGTGCTTTGAAGACAACGTGGAGAATTGTCAAAATGAACAGAAAGTAGTTGCAGAATCAGTCAGATGTGAGATAGGAAAGATCTCAAGTAAACCAGGGCAACAGAAACAAAAAGATGTTGAATTCCAGGATATATCTTGAGTCTTAAGGCTTTGATGGAAATTTGGATGTATTGACCAGATGGTAAAAAATGTCAAAAATGACCCTGCTGCTTCCAATGTGAAAAATGGGGTAGATATCAATGGATCTGTAACATTGGCACACTGGGAATGGAAGAACATCACATGGGTAATGGCTACCCAGGACTGCAGCAAAAGAGATCAGCTAGGACAAGAGTTGTAGACAGGGAAACCATCAGTGTGGAAGGGCTGAGTTGAAACTCTGAAGACAGATGTGGCAATGAAAAAATGGGTCAGAAAAGATAAAACAGCGCTGTGGCACAGTGGATAAGGCACAAGCCTGAGAACCCAAAGATCACTGGTTCAATTCCCCAGCCAGGGCACATAACCAGGTTGTATGCCAGGTCTCTAGTCAGGTCCATGGCTGGAGGCAGGTGAAAGGCAACCATACATTGATGTCTCTCCCTCTCTGCCTCTCTCCCTTCTCCTTTCTCTCTCTCAGGAAAAAAAAAAAAAAAAACCCAAGAAGAAGAAGAAGAATGGGAACTGAGGAAAGATGACGGATTTATCCAGAGAAAGTCATATTTAATCCTACTTCCTCTGAAATTTTACAGGCAAAATATGTCATTACTTAAAAGTCCAAAATTCTGTCCTCAGGAGGCTGTTTCTCTTTAGCGAAATTAATGACAAACATCATACATAGAATGATAAATAAGTAAAACTCAAAAGATTGGTACACATACATATATGGATAATTGCAATGATAATAGTTTTTATAAGAAATGGATATGAAAAGGGGATGGATGTAATACATCCATAAATAAAATAAAAAAAAAAAAAGAAATGGATATGTACTTTATACAACATAAGAAATCTTGAAAGAGTGGTCTGTCAAATTTTATATCTTTTTGAAATAAATTTGTCTAAATTTCCTAATTAAATGCAAAAGAATTTAATGGACTTTTTTCATCACTGAGCTTACGACATAATGCCACAGGAAATTATTTAGGGTTTAATTCACCAATTGTGCATAAACTCTCTTGGGTTCCACGTCAATATATGAAGCAAAGCCCGGTGTAAGTGATAGGAGACCTATGGGGAACTGCAAGATTGGCTTCATTTCTATTGAGGGAAAGGTTTATTTACAAGACAACTCAGCTGTGAAACTGAAGTAATAACATGAATTAATTTATACACTCTGCATTTAAAGGTCGAGTACTTTTAACAGCTTCTCTCTATGTTCTTGAGAGTAGAAAAAAGCTATATCAAATAATATTTATAAATATTTGAAGAACAAGGTCTCTTAATGGTACACTTAACGTCCTACATGATATACATTCAGATGGAAATTTTAAATTGATTTTACTCAGTGGACATGAAATTAAAACTATCCTGATTACCTTTTTGTTTTCACCATATAAAACTTATTGTCCTCCTTACTCCAACTGACCAACGTGTCATGTGCTGTGAGAAGGAAAGTGCAGAGGCAAAATAATCAAAGAAAGAATTAATAGAAACTTGTAGAGTTCCTCTGAATGTGTTCTAACACAGTAATTAACAGTAGGAGATTCATTTCTGTGAAAGGACTGGTTGCCAGCAAGCAGTGAGAAGAACCTAGAACTTAAAGTTAGGACTCCTGTTTAGAAGTCTGGCTCTACTCTAATATATATATGACTATCAGTGAGTCACGTCAAGTCCCTGAGACTCATTAAGGACATCTGTAAAATGTGGAGATTTATTGCACTGGTCCACCCCCACCCCCCGGCCCGAATTGATAAGATAAGCCAATGAGAGCACTGTGTTCATTGTAAAAGACTGTACAAATGGAATGCATTATTACTTTTATTTACTCATTTTTAAGTTACAGAGGACTTTGAAGTAACTGAGAACATTACTAGATGTACTAATTTGTAGGAGTTAGGCTAAGTCCTGACCTTCACTTTTAAGTCATATGTTCTTCCTTTAATAAATAAATTAATTAATTAATTAAAACCTTCATATACTTAAAAGAAGTACAGAGAAAACTAGTCCTTGAAATGTTTAAGGTTTTTAAAAGAATTATTTAGGTAAAAATGATACTTTTCTGTAAAATGTTCAAGATTCTACTTTCATAATCTATAATTGCACCTACTAATGTATTCTGCTTTTATTCTCCTAATGCTCTGCCCACATAATACAGTGTTTCACACACAATAGACTGCCAATAAATGTATGATAAATGAAATAGGAACATTTTTACTGTGAAATGTTATACATATGTACCCTGGCTGGTAGCACAGTGGATAAGGCGCCGGCCTGCGAACCCAAAGGTCGCAGGTTCGATTCCCCAGCCAGGGCACATAACCAGATTGCAAGCCAGGTCTCCAGTCAGGTCTGTGGCTGGCTGGAGGCAGGTGAAACGCAACCATACATTGATGTCTCTCTCCCTCTCTGCCTCTCTCCCTTCCCCTCTTTCTAAAAATGAAATAAAATCTTTAAAAAAAAAAAAAAGAAAGAAAGAAATGTTATACATAATATAGTTCAGCCAATGTAATTTTTTAAAACAAATCTGTTTCTTTAGGTAACAGTTCTATTATTCAAGTATATTTCTACATAAAGAAAGTCATATTAAATGTTTCTGCAAATTGACAAGAGTTTTGTTTCCATTTCACCAGTTTACATTAGTCCTATGTGCTATTGCCTTTCTTTCTTTCAGTTTGCTTCTCATTGGTAACAAAGAAACATATCTGGGGAAACATGCTTGTACCACATTATCCTAACCGCAGGCCATAGCCAGTCAGATCAGGGGTTACATCAAGTAAGGGGAAAGAAATAACTAATTGATTGATCAGTCACTACAACCAAGGCATTACTCTTACTTTGTATCCCTCACATGTAATAACTTATTTATTGCTAGTCACAAACAACTATAGTATAGTACTATTATTATCATCCCTGTTTATAGATGAAGAAACTCAGTTGCAGAATCCTAAAGAAATTTTCCCAAGATTACAATGTTAGCAAGATTTGGAACTCAGATTCAAATCTAGATGCTCCAACAGAAGAACCTGAGTTCTAACCATGATTGATACTGTCCTAAATCTTGTATACCAATTTAATGTCATTTTTAGTTGAGGCTAAGACAGCTTTATTTCCTATCTCAAGAATTTGAAGTATGCATAGACAGAGTGAGTCAGCTGGACTGTGCTGGACACCAGAAGCAGGAGGTCATTTAGCCCTGCAACAAAATGGAAAATTGGTGGCCCTGGGGAAAACCAGCCTTGGAATACCATTCCAGCAAGATCTGATTATATTTCCTGAAATCTTGTTCCAAGAAAATCCTCTGCATTCTCATAACTGAATTTATTACTTGAGTTCATTGGTGTAAGCCTCTGTCCTTGGTAATACAAAAGTCCCTCCATTACATAAAAAGTAGATAGAAAGAATGTCCAAAGAATAAAACCAACTGAAAGGGGAAATCAGAGGTCAAGCAGAGTACTTTATTTGGGTGTTCTCTTGGAACATTAGATGAACTCAGTGGACTTCAACTTGATGGTTCACAGCCCAAAGGGTGCTTGAATAGATCACAAGACCCAAGGCCAGCCGGAGATGGAATGTCTAAAAGGTGATATGCTCTCCTGGGACTCAATAAAACTGTATCATCATTGTATCAGAAACATACACAGACAATACACTGTACACAGCTGGTGACTGCAAAGAAACTGGTCTGTCTCTAAACTTGGCACTAGTGAAGGGGAACAAAATCCATCACACGAGGATCAAGCCCAAGCTAGCCCTTCACAGGGTTTTGGAGCCAAATTTTATACTATCAAGGTGGTTCACACATCTAAAATAGTTTACAGAGTTGGGTAAATGTTCCAGGCCTTGGCAGAAGAAAATGCAAATTCTCTCAACTAGTTAAGCCAGTTTAGTCCAAGCTTCAAACAATTCCCACACGATGAAGATCCAGATAATGCTCACATGTAAGGCAGTACAAAGCAAGAACCAGGAGAAACTACAGAGTAGAATCAAGTCGATAAAGACATTACATAACAAAAGTATCAATCAGAAAATATAAATTAAATATGCTTTAAACAAAAAAGAACTAAAATATGATTTTAAAAAAGAGATCATGATCCCCCTGGCTGGTGGCAGACTGGATAAGGTGCTGGCCTGCGAACCCAATGGTCGCTGATTTGATTCCCCAGCCAGGGCACATACTCAGTTTGCAAGCCAGGTATCCAGCCAGATCTGTTGCTGGAGGCATGTGAAAGGAAACCACACATTGATGTTTCTCCCCCTCTCTCTTCTCTCCCTTTCACTCTCTCTAAAAATAATAAATAAAATCTTAAAAAAAAAAAAAAAAAAAAAGAGATCATGAGAATTATAAGAACTAAAGATTTTTTTAAAAAACTTATTTAAAAAACATATAAACCTTATTATTGAAACAAAAAAAGTCCCCACCCTCAAAAAAAGCAATTGATAACAAATACAAAAATTTCAATAGGGATTAGCTCTGGGAAAGGAGTGGCAGGGAGATTGCAAGGAGTTTATAAGTCTATTGTGACAGACAGTGAGGTGCTAGCGACAAGATAGATAGGAACAGAAAGAAAAAAGCCAAGAAACACACACACACCTACACGCCCATCATTTATTTTCTATTTCAAAAGAGGCACTCTCATCAGCAGGGAAAAGCTGCTGCTCAAGGGCAACAGACTATCCATAAAGCTAAATATGATCCCATGCAGACAATGGCTGCCACAGGAATCACCAAGCATGATAAAACAGAGCTGTAGCTGGGCTAGCCAATCAAACGGTCAATCACCACTAGAGCCTATATAAATTTAAACTTAAGTTAATTAAAATTAAATTTAAAAATTTAGCTCCCCAGTCACACTTGAAATTTCAAGTGCTCAATAGTGACATCTGGCAAGTTGCTCTCATGACAGACAGTGCCAGGTAATAATATTTTCATCAGTGTAGAAAAGTCTGTTAGTGCTGACAGACATTTAGGATAGTAGTTTTATAGGGGAGGTGGGGAGGGGGGTGAGAAGGATGTATTAAGCAAGAAATAACAAAGTAAACAAAAAAAATGAAAATAACATAAATTTAGCTATTAAAATTCAGAACCATTTATCAAAAGGTACTATATAGAAAACAAACAAAAAAACCTTGATCTGAAGGATAATACTTGTAATATGCATATACACAACATATGGAATATATAAATAACCTATATAAACAATAAAAAGATAATCATACAGTAAAATGGACTAAAGATTTATCAGATATTTTATTCTGTTTGATGACAGAAAAAGATAATTATAGTCTGACTTTTTTTTTTAATCAATATCCATCTCTATTTTAAATCACCAAAAGTAAGAGAAGAACAACCACCTATTTTTTAGCCTAGAAGGAAGATTATACTGGTTAGACAGCCACCCAGCAACACATAAGTGAGTGGATAATAATGTTTGAACATTAAATTAAATAAATACTTCTAATGTTAGCTTATCCTTCATTAAAAGATTATTTTCTTTTTTCTTTTTTTAATTTAATTTTATTGTTGTATTACATCCATCCCCTTTTTGCTCCCCTCTGTCCCCTTCCCCACCCACCCACTCCTGCATAAAGTCAATCCCACTTGTTCTCCATGTCCATGGTTCTTTCATACTAGTTTCTTATAAAGATTGTTTTCTAGTTTACCTAACAATTTATCTTTACCTTATTGTGATCACACAATAGAGTACTTTGGAGAAACATAGTACATTTATGGAAGCTTTTCACTCTGAGTGTAAAATTGACTAAGGCATTGATTTCATATTTACTTCAAAAAATCAGGGAACACAAAGGTGTATGTGATTGGAGGGTGAAATAGGAAAAGTACATAAAGTTATAAATATATGAAGAAGTACTGAAAATATAATTGAAATACATAGTTTCTTCAAAGCAAAGAAAAATTTCATCTCTGAATGAGTGGGTATTACTACGTGCATCATCCTCTTCTTTACCAGAACAAGCATGGACAGGAGTAAAAAACAAACCACCCTCTCTGGTGTAGCTCAGTTGATTGGCCCAAGTCTGCCAAACCAAGGGTTGCTGGTTTGATTCTCAGCCAGGGCACATAACCAGGTTGCAAACCAGGTATCCAGCCAGGTCCCCAGCTGGAGGCAGGTGAAAAGCAAACAAACATACATTTATGTTTCTCTCTCCCTTCCTCCCTCCATGCCCTTATTTCTGAAAATAATGAATAGACTCTTTAAAATAAGAAGAAGAAGAACAACAACAACAACAACAAACCCTTTTCCTACCTTCCACATTAAAAAACAAACAAACAAACTCCCAAGCCAGGGCACATAACAAGGTTGGAAGCCAGGTCTCCAGTCAGGTCTATAGCTGGAGGCAGGTGAAAGGCAACCATACATTGATGTCTCTCTCCCTCTTTGCCTCTCCCCTTCCCCTCTCTAAAATTAGTAAAGTCTAAAAAATTTGTTTTTGTACCTTAAAATTTTAAATAAAACTACATTCACGTCACATTAACAAGTGATCTAATTTACACTGCCTTAGTTTTAACCAAAGTCTGAGAGGCATTAAAGGGGTTTTGACCTTTTATTTTAGCATATTATTTAAAAAGTAATGATAAACAACTTCAAATAATTTAAACTATAATATAGTATCATAAAATATAAAAGGCTAACATGTGGTAGTTCAAGCAATGTGAGTATAGGCCAATGGTTCTACAAATAGACTCCATTGTCAGAAAAAAATTCACAGTAGGGAACACTGGGTGGATTCTAAGAGATTATGACATGATTTCACCTCTCAAGGTCCTTGAATTCTGAGAATGAGAGGGGAATAATTAGTAGGCTGATAATTCTGGTACAAGGCAAATAGTGTTAGTTGCACAAACAGTAAGACATTCAAGTCAGATTAAATATTATAGTATATATGACAATTACTAGCACTTATAAAGTCTATAACACAAACCAGAATTCTAATCCAATCCACTCTTGGATAGCAGGACTTCAGCTTGTAGGCTGAGGTTCAACGATTCCTCCCCCTCATAAGAGATGGTAAAGAACATGGCAGTGCCCCAGTGCTCAGAGGATTAAGGAGCCAGATATTTCCACAAATGACAGCAGCATGTGGAGCCACCCTGATCAGTGTGGCTCAGTTAGTTGAGCATACTCCTGTGGAGTGGAAAGGTCATTGATTTGATTTCCAGTCAGGATACATACCCGAGTTGCTCGCCAACTGGGAACCAGTTGTGGCTGGGCAAGATGCAACAGATTTATATTTCTCTCACACACCTATGTTTCTCTCCCTGTCTTTTCCCCTCCCTTCCCCTTTCTCTAAAAATAAAATAAATAAAATCTTTTTTAAAAAATGATAGCATGTAGAACCAAGCTGATAACCCTGATAACAGAAAAAAATGGGGCTGGGAAATTCAAGTTCATAAATATAGGCATGCAACTCCTACTGTAAGAAAAAAATGGGGTTACCCTGGTTGGTGTGGCTCAGTGGATAACGCACTGGCCTGGGAAGCAAAAAGTCGCCAGTTCAATTCCAAGTCAGGGAACATACATGCCTGGGTTGCAGGCTGGGTCCCCAGTTGGGGGCCTATGAGAGGCGATGAATATTTCTCTTGTACATTGATGTTTCCCTCTCTTTCTTTCTCCATCCTTTCCCCTCTCTCTAAAAATAAATATATAACTGACTTTTTAAAATAATTTAAGGGGTCTAGATTTGATCGAACAATGGAGACCCCATAGGTCAATCACAGTGCACCAAGTCTTGAGTCAGACTTGTTGTGGGGAAACATTGCTAAAAACTAATCCTTCCAATTGCCAATATGGGGAACCCCATTCCAGTGGCCTCTCTACTTCCTAGGATCCTAGACAGAGACAGCCTTTACTGAGACTGGCCTGCCAACCCACATAATATTTGGGCTGGGTTTGTAAGTACAAATTTGTACAGGTAAGGAAAGCAGCCAAATAGCCATAAACTTAGATTCTGATATGAAGGGCAATTTTTACCAATGTAATATTATAAATAATAAAAACAATAAATATTTCTCCCAGTTTGCAAGGGATGTACTTTCATGCATAATCTTATATTTCTGATTAATAACCCTATATGGTTCCCTTTAAGGCATATCCTTACTGGCATTTGATTTATTTTCCTTACAAATGTATGCCTCCTGATTCTTCCAGTTCCCTATTTTCTATTCCTTCCAAAGAGGAAACACACATATGGTCACAAGAGTAAAAGTGCAGATGCCATTTATTTTCAAAACCAAGAACAGAGAGTGATTAGAAGGGCCTTAATCATTGACTTTCCAGGCTAATAAAAATGCCAAGGGAAATGTTATAATTTTGTGAGCATCACATGGCAAAACTGTGTTCTAATTGCATATATAGGACCACTTGGTTGACACCTGCCTCCTTAATGTTAACTTTAATGCAGACCATGTTGTGCTATCTTCATATACAATAGTTTTTAAATATAGCTCATTATAAATTCAATAATTACCTTTTCAGAGAAAAGGGTTTATATGAAATAGCAGCTAATTTCCAAGTTGATCTGTTTTGCTTTGCACATAAAATTCCAACAATTAATCTATAGCATGATTAGTCAAAACTGTTTCATAGGTAGGGATCTATAGTTGCAGGAAATCAAAATCCATCCAACATAGCTTAAGGAAAAAGGAAGGAAATAAACAATAGCAACATATCGACACAGAACTCAACTGCAGAGCTAATAAAATGTTAGGCTGCTGCCCTGTCTCTACAGGGTCCTGAACAAATCAGATGCTGAGAGTTATGTAAGGGTTACAATGTGGAGTCTAGGTGTCTGTTTTTCAAGCATTATCATTTACTAACTTTGTGAACTTGGGTGAACTTAATATCTCTGAGCTTTGGTTCTTATTTCTGTAAAGTAGAAATAATAGTCCCTATCTTATGTGTATTGATTAAATAAGGTAACACATGTGAAGTATTTAGAACACTGCCTGAGACTGTGGGCACTCAGTAAATGCAAGTCATTATAACAGCATCGTTATAATTGCCCATTTTGAGCATATGCTCTGTTCTTCCCTTAGCCTAGCCTAGTTGTTTCCATTTACACATATGTCAATATAGCCAACAGCTCAGAGTCAACAATATCATACAACTTCGATGCCTACCACTTCTGATCTACTCAGCCCATGTCATATTACATATTCAAGGCTACCTTCACTAGAACTGTGGATAAAAGTGTGCTTAGAACCTGCCCACAGGGAGCCAAAGACTTGCCATTTTGGTATGAATGTCACCAATTCACAATTTAATAAAAATGGAAAAGACATAATTCATATTCACTTTCCCTCTCAGGCTAATAATAAAATAAACTTGCTAATAAGTGAGGCTGGCTAAGAAAAATATGTGCTGCTTGTAGACAGTAAGTTTACTCTATGTCTGCAAATTTTATCATTGAAACTGTATAATCACTTGTCATATATTCAGTAGGATTAACACACTGAGTGAAATGCTGAGCCTCTTAGTGAAATAAACCACCTCTAAGTTCCTTTGAGTGCATGATTTGAGTTATACAGACTGATTGTGTGAAATCCATGATACTAAGCCTTCAATGCAAATATAGAAATTAATTTTTCCTTTGAATCCTACAAATCTGAAAAGGAAAATACCTTGTAAATCAGGTTTGGTAAAAATTAAATGTCTATTTGAACAGAAAGTATTTGATAAAAATCTTCATGTTAAATTGAGAAATCATTCAAAATGTGTAAGTGCTCACTTTCGATACACTCTAACATGTAGAGTTTTTAGGGCAGATAAGAAATGAAATGGATTCATTGAATAGGTGAAGTAAATGGGAATCAGGTGTAGTAAATGGGAAAATATAAGGACAGAAGAATCAGAAAATTTTATCAGCATAAATTTCTACATTGAAAGCATAGCCAACTTCCCAGTAAAACACCATTCCTACTGCAACAATGTCATTTATATACTAAAATTTCACTAGTGATAGACGATTCCTGCAAAATCAAGAAAAAAGTGAGTTGTGTGCAAGAAGGGATTGACAATGTCAGTAATCAAAAGTCACAAGCATGTTTCTTAGGAAGTACTTGACCATAATACCCATGTGTGTTATTTCCAAAACCACTATCAAGAAGGGAAGATCACACACAATAAGAGGGTGTACTGAACAATTAAGGCTACTAACAGTCATGAATTTTAGAATTGAAAGAGAATATTTACTCTAAGAAAATTAGCTTTGTATAATCTTTTATTTTCATTTCCTTGTAATGTGTGGGAAGTGCTAAAGGAAAAGCCCAGTGTGCTGTTTTAGTTGACTTGTAAACGTTAGTCAAAATTGAGAAAACTTGTTCCTATGATTGTTGAATGCAGGTGACTTTCAATTATCTTTTAGCCCCATTTTTGAGTACAATAGTATTTTTAAATTTCATTGGTCTCAGTTATGGTAGAAAGAATGGAATGATATTATATGGAAACACAATTAGCAAAAAAATATTAAGCATCTATATTTTAAAATTAATACTGATTAGCCATGTAGTTTAATAAGAGTTTGAGCATGAGGTTCATTAAACAAAGCTTTAGAATGTGATGAGAAAAGTGATTTAGAGATGTCAAGTTGTGTGTTTAAGGAAATCTGTAAAGTCATGAATTTTGTTTATCATATAAGCACATAAATAGTATTAATAATTAATAAAATAATCATAATAACTTCACAAGGGAAGTGTTCATTTAGTCTCTACTAATAAAGTCATATTTAAATAGTTTTGAATTTTTTAGGCCAGACCCCATTTCTCAACAATAATAATCTCATTTATCACTTCCATAATCCCATTTATCATTTTACTTTCTGTTACTACCAATATTAAAATGTTACTACCCCATATGGTCTTAATGTTTGTCATTTTATTATAAAATGGGGACAGTGGCTACCTACTTTAAATACCAGAGAATATGTCACATGTTTAGGACTCTGAACATGTAATCCAAATTTAGTTACTCTTAGGCACATTCAGGGCTTTATAAATAACACTTTCAAAACCCTATTTTGTCTTAAACACAAAGGTCTTTTCTCAAGGCTATTTCCTTAATGGTGTTTCATAAAATTCCAGTGCTTTACTATTATGTTCAAAAATGGCATCTGTAATCGAGTAAGTTTGAAAATGTTTGAACTTAGGCATCACTTGAATAACTGGAGATTGTTAGTGCCTGTCCAAAGCCAAATAGAATTTTACAAGTATGTTAATAATAATGAATGAGATGGGTTCATATATTTAATAAGAAGCTATTTTGAGCCCTGGCTGGTGGCTCAGTGGATAGGTGCCAGCCTGAGAACCGAAAGGTCACTGGTTCAATTCCCCAGTCAGGGCACATAACAAGATTGCCAGCCAGGTTTCCAGCCAGGTCCATAGCTGGAGACAGGTGAAAGGCAACCATACATTGATACTTCTCTCCCTTTATTCCTCCCTCCCTGCCTTTCTCCCTGAGAATAATGGATAAAATCTTTAAGGGGGGGGGGGGGAAGCATTTTGCCTAGATAAATCTTACAAAGGTGCACTAATTTAAATACTATATTCACATGACTAAAGACTGAAGGTAGAGGAATAATATATGCAGATTAATTTTTATTCCATACTTAATAGAGAAATGGACCTAAAAATAATGTTAAGAAGTGATTTTGTCCTCACACTACATATTAACTCAAAATATACATTAGAAAAATTATAATTATTTAGTAAAGTTAGCCAGCCATCTCTCTAAATAAAGTATTTATTCCACAACATATAACTAAAATCTATAAAAATCTCACTCATTTAAGTAAATTATCAGACAATATGACTTTTAACTGGGTAATGATGGTAGAAGATGTGTTATTGTATGACAGTGGAAATGAGTTCTAGATACTTTATAAATAATAAATGTTAAGGGAACTATGGGAATACATTACAAGTATTTTAGCTTTCCTCATAATATGGACTTATTTTGTAAGTGCTGAAATTCCTTTCATTTCCTTGGACAATACTTTTCAGCAAAATAAAAGATACTCAGTTCCCCTACCTAATTCTATTTAACATTCTTTATTTTTTGCCCTTACAAACAGCTGACTTGAAACAACTGAATAAGAAATAGAATCAAGAAGTCTTAAGAAAATGTTAGAGTTGGGTTTTTTTATGCAATAAAATCCAAATAATGTAACCTATACTGAAAGTTTAATTTGTATCTACTAAAAAAACCTAACACAATATTTTCCATTTAAAAACTAAAATAATCAAAATTTAAAATAAATTCAGGGAAAGCTGACTTACGGAAGATAAAAGCAAATGTAGACACTCTTAGTGGTCTACCAGAATATCTGGCTAGTATGACAAATGATTTTTGCTGTTGTCTAACTTTTTACTTTTGTTCAAAGTAAATGATAAAATACATTTGTCAGGAGCAAAAGAGAATTCCCTTTAAATTGTTATTTAGGTACTATGGGATACTTTCTACCTTTAGTAAATACATTAATGAATGCCTCCAATCCTTCTGTTATATGACAAGCAAAATGCTGTACAATGAAATCTCTATTCTATGTATTTATATCTAAAGGTTGCAGGCCCAGGGTGGTAAAGTTACAAGCCAGATACTTTAGACATCATGCTGTTGTTTGTCCTTTATGCTTTTCTTTGTCAGCCTGGCTTTTGGCAACTGTTAGGTTTCCATGACTATTATTTGTAGTTTCCCCTTCCAGGAAAACTGAAGGGCATTTCAGGGAACAGTCCCTAGGTTCTGGCCAGAGTCAATGCCAAAATTCAACAGAATCAAGAAATGGCGCAAGATGCAGTCCAGGGTCCAAGATGAGCAGGCAATAAGCAGGCTCAGACAGAGTCATGTTTTTTGAATTCTGGTGCTTTGAGAGTTCACAGGGTAAGTCCACAGCCTGTAAGTCAGGTGAAGTCAAGAAAAAACTTGCCCCTACCCAAGAGTCCTTATGTTGTTTAGGACACCGTTTCCACAACAGTCCCAAGGCAGATTTCTGGGACATTGGTGACACCAACCATGACTCTCCAAGAACACAAGTAGATGGCAAAGATAAGCATGCCAGGCAACTTTGCTCTTATCGTCTCTTATCTTTATTTGTACAATTGTGTAAACACATGGTAAACTTATTTCATAGGAGCAGCAAACTAAGCATCTGAATGCTTGCTAATCTTGGCGCATACTTCTCTCCACCTACCTGTTTCCAGCCCTATCAGGAAATTCCTCTGACAAGAGGTTGTAAAAAAAAAAAAGTCAATGTCAAATGAAGGTAGAGAAAATTTTTGTTAGTGACTGCAAGCACATTTGAAACAAAAATTATGTTGAAAAATTGAGAAATTATGTGCTTTTGTATTTTATTTTCAGATTTCTAGGAATTAGAGAGACTTTTGAGGACTGTAAAAAGGGGATGGCTATCTATAGGATAAAAAATATATGATTTAAAAGAAAACAAGTTTAGTCCTCTAATGAAATAAAATTGAGTCACAGCACTTCAGCCATCTCATATTATTCTGATGCCTTTTAATAACATAAACAGCACGTCAGAATGACTTCCTTTGAGGTCATTAATGATTTGATTACAAAAGATATTGTTTTTCAGAGACCAAAATTTTCATGCTAAAACTTTTATCATCCCAATAGCCAATCTGTCAATATCATGTTTGCTTAATTTAGGAAAATTAATCATCTTCAATAGGATTATTGGACATAATCCTAATATGTTCTCAACTTGGATCTCTAGTTCCACTTTTGTGAAAGAAGCCCAATGACACAGGAAGCCTGATTTGCACAACTTATCTTTGAATTATTGGCCTTAGACTCTTGGTTTTGGTAAACTACAACTTATATACAATACATTGTCTTAAAAATAGATGGTCTATGTCCTTAATCAGTTAATAAAAGTATGAATGGAGCACTTAATAAAGGTTAAAGAGGGTCAAATATATGGTGAGGGAAGGAGATTGATTCTGGGAAGTAAGAACATAACACAATATACAGAAGATGTATTATAGAATTGTACACTTGAAATCTATTTGATCTTATTAAACACTATCACCCCAATAAATTTAATTTAAAAAAATTTACATGCAGCATTTCTTATTTTCTTCATCAAGTCTCTCCTATTAAATATAACTCAGTAGGTAGTAATAATTAATTATATTTCCACACCTCAATGTTTAGATATCTTATTGCAATTGAGTAAGACAGTATTTCAAGTGCAATGCACAAATTATATTGTCAACTGTAAAGAAAAATCCCACTGCATTTTAAGAATATTAAATACTATAAGCCTTGGATGGTGTGGCTCAGTGGATTGGCACAGACCTGTGAACCCAAAGGTCACTGGTTCAATTCCCCAGTCAGGGCACACAACCAGGTTGCAAGCCAGGTCTCCAGCCAGGTCCTTATCTGGATGCAGGTTAAAGGCAACCATGCATTGATGCTTCTCTCTCCTTTTCTTCCTCCCTCCCTGCAATTCTTTCTGAAAATAATAAATAAAATCTTAAATATATATATATATATATATATATATATATATATGATACTATAAATCTTTGATAAATAAAACATAATGTTCAACTAAACTGCCTAAATGAGAAACATACAGTATCTCAATCATGTATTTTCAAGTTATGTGTTATTATGAAAAAAAAAAACAGATTTTTAAACATGTATGCTGGAATCATTAGAGCAATATCTGCAAAGTTCCTATCATTAGATTATGGTTATGAACTAAATTGCTTATATTGAGGGCCTTCCCAAGTCCCTTTGAAATGGAATTTAACATGGACTTTTACAGTGAATTCCAAATCATAATGAAGTTCTATTATTTTAATGAAGCAATAATTAATAAGATTTTATTTGTAGATACCTTTCTTATTAATGTCTAAATGAAGGTGAGCGTACTTGCTTAATATAGTATAATTAAGTATTCAAAGATAGAATAAAATAATATTTAAAACCCAATTCTTTAGACATAGCCCTAATTCACTAGTGTTAATTATGTCTTCATTTCTTGGTCTTCCATCAGTCCCCACATGCACAGTTTATAGAATTAACATTATTGAAAAAGGATTATGTATATGTACTAAGGTCAGAATGTTTGTGGCCCCCAAATTCATATGTTAAAATCCTAATACCCAAAGTGATACTATTGGGAGGTGGGGTCTTTGGGAGGTGCCTAGATCATGAGAGAGAGCCTGGATGAAAGTGATTAGTGCCTTATAAAAAGACACCCTGCAGAGCTCTAATCCCTTCTGCCTGGCAAGAACACAATGAGAAGCCTGCCACTGGGAAGAAAGCCTTCACCCAACCAAGCTGGCTCCCGATCTCAGACTTACAGACTCCAGAAGGATGCGAAACAAATATCTGTTGTTATAGCTACCCAGTCCATGGTATTTTCTTAAAGCAGCATGACCAGATTAAAACAATGTGGTAGAGGGGCTAAATAAAATGTTGCCAGCAATTTTTTTAAAAAGTCTTTTAATTTAGTCTTTTCTTGTTTGATAAAATCTTCCAGGAGTGATTTTCATATTTAAGAACATGATTTATTTTGTTAGCACATTAAAAAAGAATAGACTCTTAAGAATTTCTCTTCTCTTTTTCCCATAATTTCCATTTTCTATAACATGTGTGTGCAAAGAGGGAGGATTCAGCTCTACCTGGAATGACTACCTGAAGTGAAGGGGGAAAAAATGTAGATTTTGGAAAAAGAGCTTTGTTACTGAACCCATCTGAGATATCAGAGGCTTCATTTCCATCTGGAATTAGAGCTAACAAGGCCCTCCCTATAGGGCTTTTGAGGTTGTCAGATAATGACTTTCAGGAAGTGATGCCTACAACATCCGCATAGCCACCTGTCTGGCACACAGTTACCACAGGGTGCGTTCTGTGTCTTCTCGTTCCCTTTGTCCTGCTCCCAAAGCTGGAGTGTGTAAATCCTTTTGAAAATTCTTAGGATGCCAAGATAATACCAAAAAATTACATTTTCAAATTTAGGTTTTATAAACCTTAGCTCAATATCTGAATGTGTAGCTGAGGAGACATTAAATATTATTGCTTCAAAAGTTAGTAAAATAGGGGGCCCAATAAAATGTGAAACAATTTAAAGCAGCTTATGGACTAAAAAAGGTGGATGGGGCATTTATCCTTAAATGAAAGTTAAAGACCAAACATGCATAGTAATTTTGATCATAACTATTGGAGTATTCCAATCACCAATGATATTAAGTTTCTAAGGATTTAAAACAATTTTTCTTACACTGATGACAGGTCTTTTTCCCTGTTTTGGAAATATTTGAAAACAAAATATAGATTATGTGCCCAGGCATCTTATTGAGATAAGAGTAACAACCCTGTTATTTATTGATAAAAATAAAATTTAAAATACAATAACAATTTTCATGTCTCCTCACTGCAGACTTTTCTTTCCTAAATTAATGTAAGTTGCTTAGAATCTAATAATAAAAAAGGAAGTAACATCTAGATTATTTAAATGATATTTAGATCTGTAAATGCTCCTGTAGCAGACCATTACCTGCACCTTGTGTAATTAATAATCTCCCCCAAGGCACAGTAGCCAGATTACTTTCCTTGGAGATGCTAATACAGCCCAATGCAGCCTATGGGGGAGGGACTTACATTTTTCTGACACTCCCTGAGGCTTCTTCTGAATCATTCACCTTTTCCTATCTACTTATTATTCTGTCATATCAATTAGTGATGTGTAAATATTTCCACAGTACCTGCTACTTTTTAAGTTCAGAAAAAGAAGCTGGTATTAATGCATTGATTTTTTTTTTCCTGGAAGAGGCCAGCCCTTTAAGAAAATACATTTAAGCATTTCAGTGCCACATTGAAGAGACTTAGCAATAAGAAACTGGGGCCCCTATTAATATTTTTTAAAAGGAGGGGAAAAGTGGATAATACAAACAACTGAACACTTACAACCAAGGAAAAGAAAGAAGAGTTGAGGATAGAATGTGACAGAAACAGAAAGGCAGTAGAGAGCAAAGGTACACTTAGGGCCAAATAAAATGTCTGCATCTTCAATGAAAATTTGCAGAAGCATTTGTAGTGAAAGCAGATTCGGCTTTCATAAAAATATGGCACAATGTTTTTCATAGAAAAGAATTGAATTACATTAGAACACATTGGAAAATTTTCTTCTTTTTGATTTATTCGAGAGAATATTTATTAAAGCTGGGGAGAGTGAAACAAGGGAGGCCAACAGGAGGGATCCTAGGGGCGCTGCAAAAGTGAGCTAGGGCAGGGCTGCTGTCTGCTGACAGGGGAGTGGTGCCTTGGAGGCTGGTTCAGGGAGTCAGCCTGAGATGAGCCGCCACTGCCCATTGCTCCCCCTCATTGCAAGTCTGGTGGGGTCCCTTAGAGTTGAGGAGGTGCACATGTAGGGGGGAAGAAAGGCACAGGCATGCTCTCACAAGAGAGAGTGCAAATTCATTTTTTAAGTTAAATTTCTAGAAGTCCATTCTTTTCTCTATCTTAGCTCCAAAAGTTTCTCTTTTTAAAAGAATCCCTTTCCCTTTCTCGGTCACATTGGATGAAAAGAATCTATTTATTAATATTGTAGTCTCAAGTCAATTATTTTTTAAAAATCTCATCCAAGTATTCTCTTCTATAAATAATAACATCTATCTCATTGGGCTATTTTTAGTTTTTCATGAGATAAGGCATAAAAGTTCTTGGCACAGTGCTGTCCCTCAGTTATGCGCTCAATGTCTAGCATTTATTTTATTTTAAATAGTTTTAAGTAAAAAATGATTAGTGTATGTCCAGCGAGCCTGCATTTTATGAAGGTAGAAACCACGTGGGAGACAAAAATATATATTCTCTGTCCTCAACAGAATGTAATCATTTTGATCAAATTAGTAAATAGTCTAGACCAGTTATTTTCCATATGAACTATAGTTTAATATCATAGATATGGAGTAAAACAAAAATTTTATTTTTAAGTAGTTCATCCATTGATTCAATTCAAGTCTTAAGTTGAGGAATCACTATTCTAGATAAACACTTACAAAAATACACTCACAGGCAAATGGTTATAATAGTGTATGAATCATACATGGTGATATGATTCTTCTACTTCAGCAGATGTTCATATTTATCCTTGTGTTTGCTTTTGCATCTGCATTTTGTTGCATTTACAGTGGCCATCCTTTTGTCTTACTTTAAATATTACCTATCTCTCAGCTCCAAAACATTTCCACTTTTTTAATTAACACCTTCTTCGATTCCTCTATCATACAATAAAATCTTCCTCTTCTGAAATCATAGAGCAGAAATCAGCAAATATTATTCTCCAAAATGCCTGAGAGTAAATATGTTAGGCTTTGCTGGCTTAATCACAGCTACTCAACTCTGCCCAGCAGCTGGAAAGCAGCCAGCAAATATACTGGTGACTGTATTCCAGGAAAACTGGATTTGTAAAAACAGATTGCTGGCTAAATAGGGCCCAGGGCTATATTTCGTCTACCTCCATTGCAGGAGATCACTGGTCTCTACCATTTATTTTGACAACATCCTATTCTGGATTGACCTTTATCTAGTGCATGCACAGGATATATGATTTTAATTTACAGTCTCCTCAGAAGGTCAGAAAAGAGGACCTGTACATACTTTTCTCAGGTCTCTATGCAGAGTGCTTCATTTAACAATGCTTAATTATTGATTGATTAAATTTAATTTATGGGAGTGAGATCTAGTTATTATTAATGTCTTACCTGAATCAAAACATCTACTAAAAGGGTGACCCAGGGTTCTCTAGTGGTCAGCCTCATCTTGCAGAGTCTATTCTCTCTGTAATGAATGTAATATATCTTGCATGGCAATAACAAGGGTTAGAAATTCTAGATGTAAAAGATCAAGCACATAGGAAGCATGTAAATGTTATCAATAGTTGGCATACATTTTCTGTCTTAATTGAACAAACATCCCTAAGCCATGATAATGGAATGATAGTTGTCTTTTTCTTTATGGTTGCTTTTAAGTGTGCTTCTGTAACTAAGTGGAAAGTTGGGAATGCCCCTCTGAAAATTCCCTTGGGATGTAGCTCCAATTAACATTACTAACTTTCTGGCTAAATAAAAAATTCAGCAATTAAATGTTTTTGTAGCATTAATATCAAAACTTGAATGTACCAAAAATCAGAGTTTTGTTCTTATTGGAAAGAGACACATTATTGTAGTCAATGAGGTCCTGTTGTTGCTGCTTTATAAATCTCCAAATTGGTTCAGGCTGGGAACAGCCTGTGCACAGGAGAGAATTTCTCAAGAATGAAAAGACTCTGTCAAAAACACAGATAGTAAAAAGAAGCAAAATAATTATGACTACCATTTATCGGTACTGACATTATTTATTTTCTCTCTAACAATAACCCCATGATATAGGTTTTATTGTTTACAGTTTTAAAAATGAAGACTTTTGGGCCCACATGCTTTACATATTTTGATTTTGGTTAAACAATTTATACATTAATAAGTCAATATTTTCATGAGTTCAATCTATCTACAAAGTCTCTGATCCAACATGTGACACAGAGATGGGGGAAAAAGGAAAAAAAGAGAACTGACAAATGGAAAAGGCTAGAAGGAGAAGAAGACATTGGATATCTACAAAAAGTTAACTCAAGAACAAAGGTTGTTTAATCTTGCTAGAGAATATGTTACATAATTTGTGTGATTCAAGACTAAAAAGAACTTGCCTATCTTATTACCAACCATCTCTTTAGCATCTAAAATGGTGCCGGGACACTAATTTGAAAGAACACATGCACCCCTATGCTCACTGTAGCATTATTTATAATAGCAGGATATGAAAGCAACTCAAGTGCCCATCAGTAAAGGATAAAAAGTTGTGTTACATATATACAATGAAATATTACTCAGCCATAAAAAAGAATAAAATCTTACCATTTGTGATAGCATAGATGATCCTAGATGGTATTATGCTAAGTGATTTAAGTCAGTCAAAGAAAGACAAATTCCACAGGATTAGTGATAATACGTAGAATCTAAACAGCAAAACAAAATGAATAAATAAAACTGAAACAGACTCACAGACACAGAGAATAGATTGAAGGTTGTCAGAGGTGAGGAGAATTGGGTGGCTGGGTGAAAAAGGTAAAGGGATTAAGTACAAATTATTAGTTATAGAATAGTCACAGGAATGTGAAGTACAGCATAGGAGCTATAGTTAGTAATATTGTAATGACTAGGTAGGGTGCTGGTTAGGTACTAGAAATATTGAGAGCAGCCCTGACTGGTGGCTCAGTGCATAGGCACTGGCCTGCAAACCCAAGGTCACTGGTTTGATTCCCAGCCAGGGCACATAACCAGATTGCAAGCCAGGTCTCCAGCCAGGTCCATAGCTGGAGGCAGGTGAAAGGCAACCATACGTTGATGTTTCTCTCCCTCTTTTCCTCCCTCCCTGCCCTTCTCTCTAAAAATAATGAATGAAATCTTTGTAAAGCAAAGTGTTACAGAGCAACATTTTGTAAAGTACATGATTGCCTAACCACAATGCTGTAAACCTAAAACTAATATAATATTGACTGTAAATTGTAATTGAAAAATTAAATAAAATGGTGTTTAGAGCACAGTGGGTAAATTGTTACAGAACTGTATTCACTGGCATGCAACATGCCAGAGACTTTATTTAAAATCCCACTGAACTACGGATATGACATATATACACCCATGAGAAGCCACAGACCCTGCTCTGTTCACATGCCCACACCCATGGCCTGGAGTTTCCACAGGAGTCCCACAGCACCATGCACCTTGGTTATCAACTTGCAACCAGCGCTCAAAAGATCATATTCTGGGCTTACTATTCAGCCTCTACTGGTTCTTTAGGCTCTCCAAGTTCACAGTCAGTCACAAGAGGTCACTACTTTCTCTAAGCTTCCTAAATCGGTTCCAGATGCATCTTCTCAACAACAAGGAAGACTTATCATTCGGCTCTGTGCTGTAACAGATAGAAAGTCATTATAGCTTACTAGTCTTTTTTTTTTTTTTTTTTTTTTCCTTTTTTTAAAGATTTTTCAAACTTCCTTTCTCTGGAATCTATTAAAACTCACTGCATCATTGAATGTTTTAAAACACTCACATTAAAAATGCATATTGTGGTTAACAGGTTCAAATCCAGACCCCTCCAACAATGCTTAACCTTGGGCAAGACACTTGTACCTCTGTGCTCTGATCCCCTCAACTATAAAATGAGGGCCATAAGGTTTAAAGATGAAATTAATTAGAACATGTAAAATAAACATGTACAAACATGCTTCACATATTAGAGTGTTTAATAAAGGCAAGCTATTTTTACTCAAATGTTATCTCTATTGCTTAACCTAACAGCTTCTTCTTAGGTCCAGTTTTTCTAAAGTCATTTATTATACACATGCCTGTACACATGGCATATTTGTCAGTTTTCTGGTTATGGCATCATCTACAAAGGCAGATAATTTTACTGAGTGGCTAATTTCTACTTGTAACCAAAATTTAGAGTTGTCTTTCCTTTCTTCTTTCCTTTCAGTGATTTACTCATTTATTCATTTGTTATACTGAGGGCCACAGAGAGAAAATGTTCAACCATGAGATAACAGTGGGCTCTTCTGCAGTTGGATCCCCCTAAACACCTTGATGGCTAGTTGAGTTATAAACAAGAGGTCACACATTTTTATTCAAAAAATCACTATAATCTTGAATTATTCTGTACATTTCTAGACTTCCTGAAACTTGCATGACCCTAGAAACATAGCCACTTTAAAAGAGAGCTTAAGCAGGCAATGTAGAGAATAGGTAGAAAAATAGGTTCTATTAGATAAAGAGAGGAAACCTAGATGTGTGAGCTGTCACCACATATATGCAGGCTGTTAAAAAACCAGGAGATTTTGTGCAGTCCCAGAAAGATGAGTAAGGACCCGATGTAGCAGCAATAAGAATTGCATCACAATTGTAACTGGCTCAAAAAGAACAGGCTGCCTCAGTGTTTATGCTTTAAGTAAACAATAGATGATTGTTTATTGAAGATGCTGAAGAAACAATACATTAAAGTGGAAAGAGATATCTTTTACATTCCTTGAAATGCCATAACCCACAAATATAAATACATTAATATTGCTGACATCCAGAAACTGGTAATGTATGAAGGAACGGAAGGCTTAAACAAACACAACTACAATATTTAAAATGAATAAGACAGATTACAAATGCAATGTCACTGAAATTTGAGAAAAACTTCTTCCTCCTATCCAGAGGCTTACAGAGGAAATTGGAAGGTAGTCTTTAAGCTCAGCTTAAAGGTATGATGAAAAGTTAGATATGGAAATAGTAAGAAGTGAGACCATTTTAAGATGAGAGAACAGTATGACCAAATGGATAGCAACATGGATATGACTGAGGCAGAGGGGAGAGCTCAGTATGGCTTGAATACAATGGCGTTGGGGGATGAGCCTGAAAAGCTTTTTGGAATAACAAGGACCAAAATGTTGGCCCTTAGACCTAGGTAATAGGAGCCATCCAAGTGTTATTTACAGGTAGGTAAGGGAGAAGTACTTCAGTTAGAGTATCTGGTGGCACATACAGAATTAACGTGTACAGTAAGAGAATGGAGGTGAGGAGACCCTCGCAGAGACTATGGCATGACTAGAAACTATGTCAAAATTGTCAGACTCTGACAGTGTCAGAAAAGGAGGAACTTGGGATATGCCCATGTCGAATCCTAGCAACTGACTGTGAGGGAAGTCTCAAAATCTTCTAGGTTAGAATGCAATAAACTAATAAGACCAATAAAATCAAAGAGGGCAGCAGGAAGAAGGAAGACACAGAAAGTGCAGAAGAGACCACAGGGTGCTGGCGGTGTTAGCCACAGTACAGGGGAGCTGTCCAGCAAGGCATTTGGAAAGGTCAGCCTCAAGATGATGTGAAGGTCAGGGCTAAAGATAATGATTTGGGAGTTAGTCCTACTGAGGTGAAAGCTGCGGCCAAGGAAGGATGAGTTTTTCCAATCAATAGAATATACACAAAAGCAAAATTCAAAACAGAAATTGAGGAACACACACTTTAGAGAGTAGGAGGTGAAAGGAGAGCCAAGCAGGTTGCAAATGAGCAGTCAGAAAAGTAAGAGGAGAACACAGAGAGCATGGAAGCCAAAAGGAGTCTGAGAAGCAGCAGTGCTAATATTGCCAAAGGCTGTTGACAATATAAGTTCAAAACAAATGAAGATTTGGTGCCTAGGAGATCTACAATAACCTACAATAACATATAAGTACATGTTAGTACTTATACATATACCTTACAAGAAAGATCTTATTGCTTTGAATCAAAGTATTTTCATATGAGATTATTTTTTTATTATTCTTTGAAGGAAAAGCAAAACAATTTATTATTTGAAGATACTCTGATCTCAAGGATAATTTCCTTAAACATTCTCCATTTGATCCTATTGGACAATAGTTTTCTTTTCTTTTTAAAGATTTTATTTATTATTTTCGGAGAGAGGGGAAGGGAGAGAGGCAAAGAGGGAAAGAGACATCAATGTATGGTTGCTTTTCACCTGCCTCCAGCTACAGACCTGGCTGGAGACCTGGCTTGCAACCTGGTTATGTGCCCTGGCTGGGGAATCGAACCAGTGACCTTTGGGTTCGTAGGCTGGACAATAGTTTTCAACCATAGCTAGTACTATCCTTCCATGGATTAAGTGTAAATGTAGGGGAATTTTAGGTCATTACAAACCTGAGGGGAAGCTACCAGCATAAGGAGCACAGCAGGCCATAGACAACAAAAGTCTTGTAACGAAAGAGTCATGCATTTTCTCCACAATAAAAAGAGTCTGCCAAAAATACCAATAGTGTCACCTGTTGAGAAACACTATCACATGATGCCATTCATCACTAAATTAGCTTTGGTATAGTTGAGAAAAATTGATAGAACTTCAGATTCTGAAATTTTGGAGAACTAAGTTTAAAATAAGATAAATATCATTAACATAGTTCATCCCTTAGAAGCTTTTTAAAACAAATGCATATCTTTAACTGTTTATTTCTACCTAATTTAGTTTCAAAAGAAATGTGTCTTCAAGTAAGTTACTTAGTAAGGTAGCTTTTTAAAAAAAATAAATTATAATTATTCCATATATTAGCTCTAATCAGAAGCTGAGTAAGAGTATAGATAAATAAGAATACGTTTCATTGTATTATTAGGTAAGGAAATGGCCAATGTTAAAAATAAAATGCTTTCTAAAAAATGCCAACACTTTATACAGCTCTTGATTTATCTAAACAGTTGCATTCTCTTACATTTACTACACATACTAGGTTTTTTCAATAGAAAATTGCTCTTAATTCCTAATATTTGCATCACTAGTTTAGCTAGTTGGAGGAGATGGACACTTTTGAGGCACTATTCTAACTGCTCAAAACTTTGAACAAAAATTCTTACACCAGCATTTTGTAGCTGTCACTCAAAAGTCCTGTAAGAGTTTTATGAACTCATCTAGGATTCAATGGATATTAATGAGAACATTTGCAAGACAGTTTTGGAATTAGGACTGGAAAATTATTTTTTAAAATATATGCATTAGTTATTAAACTTATACTTATGAATATGTTTATGAATATGTCTGGAGCACCCAAGCACCCATTAGTCCAGTCAATTAGTCAGACTAGTTTTATTATAGTTATTAAACTTGTTTAACTTGATTATTTTCCCTGGTGTTCTTGATTATTATAGTTTATACTTAAATACACATAATGTCACACTTACTAACAGCCTAATATGTGCAATAAAGGTTGTTTCTTCCTCTAGGCAAAGATCTACAGTTGGCTATTCTCTCATATTATAATTGTAAATGGCAAACAGACTAGGCACAGGGGTTCACCATTTAGGAGACCAATTGAGAAAATGAAGCTTTCTCTAAAAGTTTCTCTAGAAGTTGTTAAAAAAAAAAAGTTGTATTATTTACAAAGACTTTGTACAGTTGTTTGTTAACATATTTCTTAATAGCTTTCATCCAGTCAGTGTTGAGAAAGTCTGTGGCAAACCAGGATGACTTCTCAAACAAGGAGCTATTTACTGGTTTATTATGCAATCTAACATTGGTATACTATCTAAGGGGAAACTTGCATTTCAAGAGGTCCCAAAAATCTGTTAACAAGAATAAGCTAGTGATCCTTGTGACAATCTAACAGACATAAGGTCAAATATTGAATAACTAACACTAGCTACCAATTGTTGTATTATTGCCATGTATGTGCTCTGCACAGTGCTAAGTATTTCACAGGCATTGCCCTGTTTGATCTATGCAACCAACACGCGAAACTGATTATGATCTTCTTTTTACACATGAAGAAACCTACTCAGGTTTAGACAGGTTTTTGCACACAAAGAAGCCAAAATTTAGAAAAGTTTAAGCAATTTGCCCTAGCTAGTAGCTTAGTAGCTGACAGAGCCATGATGAAAACCCAGATAGACCAGATTTTGGAGCCCTCCTCCCTGTCTTGCTCCAGAGACCCTTCTCCTTCAGGGACTCCCAGATGAAACATACTTGATCTCTACTCTCAGGGATGATATCACTTAGGAAGAGGGATAGAACATCAACCCAAATAATTGTAATTCCAGGTAAAAGCCAGTAACTGGCTTAAGTCCAGATCGAGTTAGATAAAGTTCAAGTGAACACAAATTATTTCAGAATAAGGGAACTGAGAGAGAATTTTGTGTGTGTGTGAGATGGATTGTAGGGGAAGAAGGGGATAAAGGCCAGAAAAGAGCATAACTACTATTGTTACCATAGTTAGCTAGATATTAATAAAGGAAAGAGAGCAAAGAGAATTGGACCCTGAGCCTGTTTGTTTAACCAGGAAGCTATAGCTTCACACTCCCGCCCCAGGGCCAGTATTTCCCCACTTTGCCTGCCACAGATCACTGGAGGAAGGGATAGGACAAAGAAGAGAGAGGTAAGGACATGCCCAATAGAAGTCAAAATGGTATAGGGGGAGGGGTTTGACAATAGAGGCCTATCAGTCTAACCTGGGAAAGGGGTTGGGCCCATTAGAAGCCTGCAAAAGCTTAGGAAGTTCATTGGTTATTTTGAAAAAGTTCCTTGTTATAGCCCCAGGGGAACAAAGAATCCCCCCCCCCCCACCAAGCCCCCCAAGCGACCCACATTCATCCTGTGCTTTCATGTATATTCTCTCAATAACTATGTGGCCGTAGGCACTGCAGCACCATACTAAGTTTTCATATGGCACAAGATCTCTGCACATTGACCCTATTTTTAGGCCTGATTTTCTATGGCAGGATGGACAGAGATGGGACACTGGGAACCTAGAAGGTTCACTCTTTTGATTTTGCATCAGTCATCCAAATAAATCTTCTACCAGACCTCTTCCCTGTGGGTCCCTTTAAATGCTTTTTCTTCTGATACCAAAGGACCTCACTTCCACCAGCAACAGTATTATATCATACTATTTTATTTGTCAGGTAGAATAGAAGACACCTTGTATTTGTTATCTTCTTTGTTGTTCTGAAAAACCATACACATATTACTCCATGTTGCATAAAACTAAGTTAACAAGTGGCTCAACTGAAATTTGAACTCAGAACCCCTGATGATAACCTGTCTTTTTTTGTTTATTTGTTCCATGTTGCATGTAATTCTTTGTGATGTTTACTGGGTATATATGCCTTTTGCTGAGTTGCCATCCTGAAGAAAGAACAGTTTTCTAACCCACACAAAGTGACTAGATGACTAGATGCAGGACAAGGCAAAGAAATCCTCAAAAGAATCCCAATTCTGTCACCAAGGAAGACAATTGTGGAACTTCCCAACAGAGGTAGAGTAGCAGACAAGAAAGCAGGCTCACTCTCATTTTCCTTCCTCCTTTTTCCCTCCACCTCTGTTTTCCTACCTCCTTCCTTCCTTTGTTTTTTCTATAATCAGTTCAGAGCTATTATGTGACAGGTACTGCACTGGGAATGGAGAACCTAAGTCCTTGTTTTCATTCAGCTCCATCCATGGCAGCAACTGTACTACTTAGTGGTTAAACTAAGACAGCCTTAGTGCCTGCCCCAGCTTGGCCACTTAACTAGCTGTGTTATTTGAGCAATTACTTAAATCTCTGTCTAAATTCCCTTCTTTGACAGACCAACCTCAAAGGGTGGTAAATAGGTTGAAATATACAGAAAGTAGTAACACTATGCATGGAGCGTGGTGAGCATTACAGAGATATTGTTGTAATTACTATACTCCTCTTCAGCTTCTTAGAGTGAGTGGATTAGACTGTCCAAAGTCTGGGAAATATTACAGCTCTGGCTTTTTTCTCAAAAAGTAGAAATCAATTTATTGGCAAAGATAATCTTCAAGGAAGAAGTGTCCTCTCCTCAAAGCTAGGAGAAAATCCTCTCCTATCTATCTTAGAAAGGTCACTCTCAATGGGCAAAAGAATGGGGCAGAATATACAGGTTTCTAAGTCAAGACACCCTCCTCCAATTTTCTTATTAGCAGGTCTTGCAACACATTTCTTAGTCTGCTAAATCCCTTTTAAATTATTTGGAATAAATGTCTATTCCACTGAGAAGAAAACTGACTGAAGGTAAGCAGTGTATGAGTAAGAAAAGTTGGATGTACATTTTTTTAAATTTTATTTTATTGTTTGTTGGATTATATTCATCCCATTCCCCACCCCCACCCCTGCTTTCGCCTTCCTCACCCTTCCTATCCCTCCCCAACAGTCAATCCCACTTGTTGTCCATGTCCATGGGTCATCCATGCTGGTTCCTTGACTAAATTGCTCCCCTTCTTTGTTTTCTTCTCCCCCTTCCCGTCCTCCTGCCCCCTCCCCTCTGCACACTGAAGGTCTGTTCCTTGTATTCATGTCTCTGGTTCTGTTTTGCTTGTTTGTTTTGCTTATTATTGTCCTGTAATGGATGAGACCATACAGTATTTGTCTTTCACTGACTGGCTTATTTCACTAAGCATAATTCTCTCCAGTTCCATCCATGTTGTCACCAAAGGTAGGCTTTGTTTCTTTTTTTCTGCTGTATAGTATTCCATTGTGTAAATGTACCCAAGTTTTTTTTGATCCATTCATCCACTGATGGGCACTTAGGCTGTTTCCAGCACTTGGCTATTAGATGTACAGTTTTTTGACAGAAGAATTCCAACCTCACCCATCTTGATAACCACAGTATAGTGTATGGAATGGTCTTAGGGGATTTAAAATAGCTACTTTCTATTTTAGGTGTTTTCCATACACTTTATTTCTCACAATAGCACCTCATGGTGGCTACCACCAATCTAGTTTTATGGATAAAAAAACCTGAGGATGAGATTGTTAAGTAAGTACAACCTTATAAAACGTAGAACTGAGCCTAAAATCTAGTTCTAACTCTAAAGTTAGTTACTTTTTTCTATGTGATTCCTCAAAAAAGTGTTTGATGAATGAAAGCAGAACTAAAAGCAAATGCAGGAACCCTTTTGCACTGCTAGTATAGGAATGCCGATTGGTGCAACCATTGTGGAAAGCAGTGTGAAAATATCTAAAAAATTAAAAATGCATCTCCTTTATACCCAGCATTCCCACTTCTGGGTATATATCTGAAGGAACCCAAAACAGTTAATTTGAAAGAACATAAGCACCCTATGTTCACTGCAGCATGATTTACAATAGTTCACTGCAGCATTATTTACAATCATCAAGACATGGAAACAACCCAAGTGTCTACCTGTAGATGAGTGGATAGAGTAACTGACATTTATATAATGGAATACTACCCAGCAGTAAGAATGAAGAAAATTTTACCCTTTGTGACAGCATGGATGGACCTGGAGAACATTATTCTAGTGAGATAAGCCAGTCAGAGAAAAACAAATACAACATGATTTGACTTATATGTGGAATCCTAATGAACAAACTGAACTAACAAGCAGAATAGAGACAGACTCATAGAGAGCAAGATGACAGCTATTAGAGGGGGTAGGGGGTGAGGGCTTGAGCAAAAAGGGAAAAAGGACTCATGGTCATGGACAATTGTGTGGTGATTGTGGGGGAGGAGGTATAAGGGGATTAAATGGTAACGGAAAATATACACTAATTTTTTTTAAAAAAATACATTCTTTTATTTCAGATTCATGATCCAAAAATATGACTCATATGATTCTGGATAAAGAATATTTCTTTAGATCACTTTGCTTTAGGATGACTCAAGGCCAAAAATATAAGTCATATAATATATATTATAAAAGAGTAAATACATGTCTAGAAATAAACTAAGCATTGCCAAGAAGGTGCACTAACTGGACATTGGGACACAAGGTATTTAATTTCAGATTACTTACCACTATTACAACACTCCCTGAAGGGAAATAAAGCAATACATAAAATTCCAAACTGTTGATGTCAATTTTGCAAAAATCAGTTTTTGACTTTACGGGTTATACAAGCCACTGAGTTGCGTAAGTTAATAAAGTTTCCCCTTCACTGAGATTATTCAGCTGCCTGCTCAATTAGATGTTTTAAATGTGAGACGAGAAGCAGAAAGTGGAGCTAGGATTCCTTCACCCAGGTTAAAGAGTCACCTCAGTCAGACCTCATCTACTCCCTGGGAGGTACCACCCAGCTCACATTTTCCAGCCATGCTCCCCAAACACATACTCAAGGACTTGTGGTTTCAATGACTGGCACATTGCAGCCTTCTGCAGCTCTCAGTTTTGGTTGAGCTATAAAGCCCAGGGTGCCAGGAAAGGACATCTAGTACCCACTGCTTTCTCCTGCCCAGTCTTTTTTTTCATATCACCCTAATCATTGTGCGCATTTTAATTCCTCTAATATATCTCTTATTAGATCCAGGAAGAGAGGAGGAGACTAAATACTAGCATTTCTACTAGACCAGCCCACTCTCACTCAACCCAGCCCATTCAGCAGTACTTCTGCAAAAATGGAGGCAGACACTTGTAGACAAACTGCTCATTTCCTCTGAGGTGGCTCGTGTGTGAGTGAGCGTGCGCGCTTGCGGAACTTTTAATATCTTTGGTGTAGACCACAAAATGTCCTTGCTAGCCCTACCGGCAATCTGGCCCTGGGTTACAACTGTCCCTGGCAATCCAGTCCGCAATCTCTTTTGAGGAAGTCAGAGAGAAAAGCAGGTGGAGAAAGCAGCTGCCGAAGAGCATCTGCTGAGCAGAGGTAGTTGGCACCTGAACTGCCGCCAGACTCCCGCGCTCCCTGCCTGCCCTGGTGCCCCCAGTGTGATGCCAAGACTAGGAAACCCAGTGTGAGCCTGGGCCTTCTGAAAGTCACACTCCCCTGCCAGGGCGCCTACCTCGTTAGCACACACCTTTCCATCAGCCTCTTACACCCCCATGCTACCTGGGGACCTCCCAGGTACTTTGTCCCTCCCAGCCCCTCTGAGCCCCAATAGCCTGCTGGAAGAGACACACTCCCTTCGCACACTCGAGCACCAGCCCCACCTTCGCCCCCACCTTGTGAGGCAGCCAGGCCACCGGATTCTCTCGGGCCCTGGACGTGATGCTCATGAGGGTGCACTGGGGACAGCTGGTTAGGAACTAATGCCGAGAGACTCCAGGGACAAGGAGAGAAACGCTTCCCGCCAAAAGAGTCTCCGTGCAAAAATCCCAGAACGTGGGCACCTGCGTCCTGCACCCGGACCCCACGTGCTGGGGGGGCTCTCCCCGTCACAAACACCCCGAGCTTGAATCCGGTGCGCCCCGCCTCGAAGCTCCTTCGGAGACAGCTTGGATTCTTCTCCCTTTTTATTTAATGTAAGGGCCCACTGACAAACTGCGTTTGGAGTGTTTATCACAGGCGTGCCAGTAATTTTTACACCCGCGTGGGGTTCCCGGGCTACAACGACAGAATGAAGACGCAGATTCGCCTTCCCCTCCGAGGGCGCCTCCCCTTCTCTTTCTTCTCCTGCACTCCCGGCGGGGCATTTACCTGTCTCCGGCACCCGGCGCGCGCTGCAGCTCTCCGGTCCCTCCTAGCTGCAGTCTGTTAGCCTCACTGCCACCGGGTAAATGGCATTATTTATTTATTTATGGCCCCTGACGTGTCCACGCTGGCCACAGCCAGAGGTGGAGGAAGAGAAGGCGGCCGAGGGGAGGGGACGGGAGGCGCGGCTGCTGAGCGCCCTTGTGGGTGCTGGGAGCGCGCCCCGGGAGGGGAAAGGGAGGGGGTGGGTGAAGCCGGTAGTTGCCGGAACCCGGCGGGCTGGGGTGGGGGCACAAACCGCCACCCTGTGAGTCACGGAAGAAGGAGCATGCTCCAAATGACTGTCAATGCTGTCGGCACTTTCTCCCTGCCTCGGGTGACTCCACTTCAGGTTTTAGTTTTGACCAAGCGAGAGAGCTAGAAGTCTGGCAGAGAGAAAAGTTGTCCGAGACTGGTCTTCGCAGGCTTTTCCCGAAGTGACTTCGGCCGCTAAACCTGGGAGCCAGGTGTGCAGCAGCTCCGAGTAGATTCCCCTGGGAGTGACGCCCCCCGTAAAAGCCTGCAGAAGGAGAGGAGCCTGGCAGAGGGCAGGACGCTGGAGAACTACTTGGTGAGCTGGGAGCGCGAGTGCTGGGTCGTGTTTTCAATTTAGGCTTTTGGAGGGGAGGGATCGAGTAGGGGTGACAGTATTTGGAGATGAGGTTTACCCACCAAATGACTCTATGGGGAAAAAAATAGAATTTACGCCATGGGAGGAAGAGTAGAAAACAGCACAAGAACTTGAAAATAGACAAGAATATAAACTCGTTTGTAAATAATTCATTTTACTTCATTGGATTGGCTCCCTCTCTCTCTATCTCCCTCCCTCTCCCTCTCCCTCTCCCTCTTTT
>PVIW01007394.1:0-73378 GCA_004026585.1 Noctilio leporinus | reverse complement strand
GGGGGACAGAGGGGAGAAAAAAAGGGATGGATGTAATACAACAACAATAAAAAAAAGAAAAAAGAAAAATAAAAAAGAAAATCCCAACAACCAAGGATTTAAAGAAGACACATTCATCTAGACAGGTAGGAGGAACAGAGTGATATGGAAAGGTGGTGGTTGAATGGAAGGAAAGGATAACTTGAGAGCAAGTGATCCTAGCCCCAGTCCAGACTGCGTAGCCCAGGGTTTCAGCACCAAAAAGATAGACCCCTATTACTTCTGGCTGTAAAAACCAATGGAAGTTGGGGCAGTGGAAGAAACTGCCAGATTTTTCACCACTTAAAGGGCCAGAATGGTCTTAGAACATGCACAAACCTACCTGCTCCATGATTCACCACTGGATCAGCAGCTGGAAGGATGCCAGTCGTATATGGGAAGACGGCAGTGACTGGAAACAGGGCAAATGCCTGGCAAACGTTCAGAAGCCACGTCACAGCATTGTCCCCTCTCCAAGCCCTCGCCACACAGTCACAAAGTGGTGAAGTGGGTTAAGTGGCACTTAACTAAGACTCCACCACACACAATTTATAGGTTCCTTTTCTACACAGGCCATGCTACTAACACAGGGAGTCAAAGCAGCTCTACATAACAGAGAAACAAACAGGCTGTGAAAGTGAGGAAACAACATGGCCCAAATTTAAAAAAATAAAAACAGAACAAAATCCCAGAAAAAGAACTAAGTGAAATGGAGATAGCCAACCTCTCAGATGCAGAGTTCAAAAAACTGGTTATCAGGATGCTAAGAGAGCTCCTTGACTGGGGCAAAAAATCAAATAAAATAAAGAAAGAAATAAAGGTGATACTAAGTGAAATAAAGAATAATCCACAGGAAACCAACAGAGAAGGGAAGGAAGCCAGGATGCAAACCAATGATTTGGAACATAAGGAAGAGATAAACATTTAACAGGAACAAAAAGAAGAAACAATAATTCAAAAAAAATGAGAGGATTAGGAACCTCTGGAGCAACTTTAAATGTGCCAACATCTGAGTCATAGGGATGCCAGAGGGGAGAAGAGGAAGAGCAAGAAATTGAAAACTTACTTGAAAAAATAATGAAAAAAAAAATTGTCTAATTTGGCAAAGGAAATAGATACACAAGTCCAGGAAGCACAGAGTCCCAAACAATTTGTACCCAAAGAGGAACACACCAAGACCTATCCTAAGTAAAATGCCAAAGGTTAAAGACAAAGAGAGAACCCTAAAAGCAGCAAGGGAACAGCAGAGAGTTACCTACAAAGCGGTTCCCATAAGACTGTCAGCTAATTTCTCAAAAGAAACATTGCAGACAAAGGAACTGGCAAGAAGTATTCAAAGTGATGAAAAGCAAGGATCTACAAGCTAGATTATTCTTTCCAGCAAAGCTATTTAGAATGGGAAGGCAGATAAAATGCTTCCCAGACAAGGTAAAGCTAAAGGAAATCATCACCACTAAGCCATTATTACAAGAAAAGTTAAAGGGATTTATTTAAGGAAAAGAGGAAGATCAAAACCATGAACATTAAAAAAGGCAACAAATTCACAACTGAATCTAAAAACAAAACAAGCTAAGCAAACAGCCAGAACAGGAACAGAATCATAGGTTTGGAGATCATTTGGAGGGTTATCAGCTGGGAGGGGAAAGGGGAAAATGGTGGAGAGATTAAGAAGCATAATTGGTAGGAACAAAATATGTAGACAGGGGGATGTTAAGAATAATATAGAAAATGAAGCCAGAAAACATATATGCACGACCCATAGACATGAACTAAGGCCAGGGGTGATTGCTGGAGGGAAGGGGAGTACCAGGTGGAGGGGAGCAAAGGAGGAAAAATTGGGACAACTAATATCAAAGTCAATAAAATACATCTTTAAAAAATAACATAAAATATTAAACCATCTCACCTCTGATCATAGATCTAAGATCCTAAATACAATATATTGAATCTAGCTGAATATTAAAATAAAACTAAGTGAACTTGATTCCAGAGATGTAAGGCTATGCTACTAGAAAAGCTCATAATGTTATTTATTGGACAAACCCTATAAAATTGCCATTTTAGCCCTGGGAAACCAAAGGTCACTGGTTCAATTCCCAGCCAGGGCACATAACAAGGTTGCAAGCCAGGACTCCAGCCAGATCCGTAGCTGGAAGCAGGTGAAAGGCAACCATATATTGGAGTCTCTCTCCCTCTCTGCCTCTCCCACTTCCCCTCTCTCTAAAAAATAATAAATAAAATCTTTTCTAAAAGTAAAATAATAAAAAAAATTTTAATTGCCATTTTATCGACCCAAACTGATTGAATACTGGCAATTTGATGCATGTGGTTCAACCTAATATCCTATAAAGAGAAGAGAAAAATACATGATCCTACCAGTCAATGAACCCCTAAACATCATGTAATGAAATTACATATCACCCTTGTTTTTAAAAATATCTCATATACCTGTGGACAGAACTTGCTTAACTTGTTAAAACATTCCTACAACAGCTACAGCAAACATCCTTTATGACAAAACTTCCTTAAGATACAAAGTAAAGGTAGGATTAAGACTAGTACTTCTGCTATCACCAATAATATTCAACATGATACTGACTCTCCAAGCCACTGTAATTATACCCCCACTCCATTACATAAAAATAATGAAAGATTTTTATGTAAAATGTCTCTTGTTCTAAAACTACAAAAGAGTCAACTGATAAACTATCAGAACCAATAAGAAAATTCAACAAAACTGCTGGTGTTTCTAAACCAGTGGGGGAAAGGGGTCTCTTTCATAATATAAACAAAACTGTAAGATACATAGGAATAAGCCTAACAAAAATGTGTGTAGTGTTTACTGAGAAAATAAAACTTCATTTTGGAAGACATTAAAATAAATGCAGCAGGGTATCATGTTCACAGATGAACAAAAGGTATGAACAGGCAATTCACAGAATAGGAAAGCAGAATTGTTAATAAATATATGAAAAGATGCTCAACCACAGTGATAATCAGGGACATATAAATTAAAACCAAGTACCATTTCATACCCATGAAATTGGGGAAAAAATTAGAATGCCAGAAAATACTAAATGTTGGCAAGGATAGAAAGCAACGAAAACTGTCATATGTTATTAGTGAGATTAAATTGGTATTACTCTTTGGAATGCAATCTGGCAATACCTGACAGAGTTGAAGATGTGCCTTCCCTGCAACCAGCTTCTCTGTTCTAGATGTACTGAAGTGCATGAGTGCAGACAGACATTAGCAGTGTTCACGGCACGTGTCACTGTGTGTGAAAAGCCACCCATTTAGCATATTTATTTTTAGGCCAGCCATCTTGCTGAACTGTCAGATGTAATGGTATATATGTATCAAACCACTGAGTTGTATTCCTTAATTATATACAATATTTATTTGTCAGTTATACCTCAAGAAAGTTAAAAAATGAAAACATCTGATACCCAAAAAAAAAGGTGAGCTGTAACAGATGTGCATAGATTCTCCCAGATTCCTCAAGGGGATATTTCCATCACCTTTACATAATGATGAACTAGACTGTCGAAGTAGTTTTCTTATAGAAAATCAATATCCTGTTAGGAAATAAATAATAAATGTATACAGAGACCCAATCCCATTGGCAGTCAAAAATACAAAAATAGCCCTGGCTGATAGCACAGTGGACAAGACGCCAAAGGTTGCTGGTTCAGTTCCCATCCAGGGCACATAACCAGGTTGCAAACCAGATCTCCAGCCAGGTCCTTAGCTGGAGGCAGGTGAAAGGCAACCATACAGATGTCTCTCTTCCTCTGCCTCTCTCCTTTCCCCTCTCTCTAAAAATAATAATAAATAAAATATTTAAAATTATACACACACACACACACACACCCAGGAATAAATACAGAATTTTATGGAGAGATAGAAAAGACAACTTGATTAAATGGAGGCAGACACTATGTACATGGATAGGAAGATTTAATAGCATATAAATATATTTTTTCTTTAAGTAATTCATACATTTAAATATTCATCAGAATTACTCAAGTTACATCTTTTTTGTGGGGAGGGTTTTGTTGTTTTAATTGCAGAAAATTCTTTTTGAGTGTCTCTAGAATAAATACAAGAGAATATGTTTTAAGTTAAAAGGAGACAAATGAGGGGGCACTTGCCCTACTAAATATTTATATTATAAAGCTACAGTAATTAAAACAGTGTAAGTCATGCACAGGAACAGACAAATAGATGAATGCAATAGACTAGAAAGTTGACAGATTTATATAGCTATGTATGCCATCACGGTAGATTAAAAATTGGTGGTGGATGAAATAGTTGCAAGCAGGGTTTGGTTAAATAGCTGATCAACCAGGGAAAAAAGATGGAATCTTATATCATATGCCAAAATAAATCCAGGTGCATTTAAGGACAGAAGTACTAGAAGAAAACAACAGTTTATTTATTTATCATGCATGTACTGATTGCCTCTTTGTGCCAGGGAACACATTCAGGACAATGAAGTGTGAATAATTATATTAGGGGTTGGGTTAATTGTATGATTAAATTTAAATGTTGCTATTTAAATGCTGTTAGGAAAAAAACATTCAATGATTTGAAAAATGCGTACATTATAATTAAGTGAAAGAGCAATTACCATATAGCATCTATAATTTGATGTATTTATAAAGAAAATCAGGAAATAAATATGCATAAGGAAAGCTATGCACAGAACAAAGCCTGTAAAGATAGCCACCAAAATGTTTGAGTGCTGAAAGTTGCTTTTATTTTCTTTGTGTTTCATGTTTTATAAGTTTCCTGCAATGAATATTTTATCATAATGACACCTAGTAAGAACATTTTTGTTCTTAATGAATTAGGATGAATTATGCTTTGGAATTAAAGAAAAACCCTATTCCCATTATACTTTTATTAATTAACAACAATTTCTTAATACCATCATATATCCAGTGAGTGTTCAAGTTTCCAATTATCTCATAAATGTCTTAATATTTTTTTAAATTTATAGATCATTTGAGTCAGGATCCAAATAAAGTCCACACATTAGATTATCTCCCTCATGTGTTTTTTTAATCTATAAGCTTTTAGTGCCATTCCCTTTTTTTCCCCTGCTTATAATTTATTCATTGACTAAGTTGGATCATTTGTCCAGTAAAACTGTTCACATTCTGGATTTTTGTTGACCACATTCCCAGAGTATCACTTCATATATATGTTCCTTTATCCTCTTTATTTCCTGTAAGTTAGAAATTGGATTCAGTAGCTTTTTTTTTTTCAGCAAAATGACTCTATAGGTGTCTTCCATCGAGAAGTACATGAAGTCTGGTCTCTCCTTTTGTGATGTTACAAGAACTGATGACTAATGCCTTGATCAGTTAATTCCAATATAAGTTTTAATGAGTAAAAATATTTTTATAGCAGCTCAGCTGAGCTGGTGCCATCTGTATGTCTGTTAGAACTCTGGAATTCTCCCAGCCTATCATGGTTATAAAGCCATGGCACATAGAATCTGGAAACAGACTTGAGTCTCCTTGGGGCTTAAACAAATTTTTGTAACATACAGCACTGTTAGCTTGAAGGATGGCTTCTTTTAGAAAGCTTTGCTTCATAAATAGTAGCATGGAAATATTGTTCCAATTTGCTGGCAGCTGGCACCACATCCTGTGCCATGCACAAATATTCATCGCCCACCCATAGATCCCATCTTTGATATTTACCAAAGCACCAGGGGGTCCTTCACTCAATCACAACTGCTGTTGTTATTTGTACAATTATCTGGAAAGGAGCAGCAACCTCAAAACCTGGGAAGCCAGTTCATTACGTCAATGATTGTTGACTTTGCTAGCGCTCAGAAGTTCAGGGGACAGATGGGAGTCACAGAAGCCAGATGCCTACACTATTCCACCCCTGGCAAGCCCAGCAGGCCCACGCTGGAGCCCTTATTTTAGGAGAGAAGGAGTTGAGGCTGAACTTGGGGAAGGAAAAGGCACTGTGACCCACTGGTCATCTTAACTCCATCCTGCCTGGATCCCAGGGGCCATGTCCTGCAAAGCAATCAAGACTGAGGCCACTGCCACAGTGGGGGTGATCAGGCAGGAGGACAGTTGTGTCATCTCCTGAAAGGACAGGACTGAGAGTCTAGTGATACAGAGATGTCAAAAGCTTTCAATGAGCCTGTCTGCAGAAACAGATGGCTTGGGCATTCAGCCAGCCCCAACCTGTCCTCCGCAGACTGCTGAAGAGTAAGCTGGTGCCATATGGGGTTTGGGGGAACAGGAGCAGATCTCCACTGGAAAGGTTAGAACAGCAATTCCTTCCTAGAGAACAGATTCACACTGAGATATGCTGGGCACAGAACTGGCACCCAGTGGAGTCACGAGGGGCCTGTAACCCCCTCCGTTGCTAGCTCCATTCTGCCACCTTCCTTGCATCTGGTGACTCACTGCCCTTCTAACAGTTGTTAATCAATGCTGAACTCTGGGAATGTAGGCTGTGAGGTGAGAAACTTATTCCAAGTAAGATCATGCTGATGCTGTCGAGTTGGGGTCTCTCCTGTGTCCAGGTCTATGATGGCAACAACAATTCCGCCCGTTTGCTGGGGGTGTTCAGCCGCTCTGAGATGCTGGGGGTGACTTTGAATAGCACGTCCAGCAGCCTGTGGCTTGATTTCATCACTGACGCTGAGAACACCAGCAAGGGCTTTGAGCTGCAGTTTTCAAGTAAGTCTTGCATCTGAGTGGACGGTAAGTCAGACTTTCCCTGGTTGGGAGGTTATTAGGTTTGTTTTTTTCCAACTTGCACATGCATGCTTAGTTGTTTTTCTTCCTCTGAGGCATCATGCCTGTAATTTGAAAAAACTGTTTTTAAGACCACAGTCTGGGTTTAAACTGGTGGATAACTGAGTTGAGAGCATACCTTTTAGTCACTAATACTTTAAAAATAATAAACACTGAGCCTTTTAATTAAAGCTACCAAAGGTAGTCTTTGCTACTCATGGTGTTTATAAAATAGTACTCAACTATAGCCAAATGTAAAAAGATGCAAACATTAATGTATAATTAGTTTTGTTTTTACTACCCCCTACAGAGTTTATTCTTGATTGTTTCCCTCTTTTTTTCATAAGTTTAATTTTCTTATTTACTCCTGGGAATTTGAAAATAGAAGCACCCAGGTTTGTATGCAGCCTGGAGTACTTGGGGGTCACCACCCCACTCTGGTTTCACTGTCATTTTATTCATTTATTTGAGCATCTACCTGCTCAGTAGAGACAAATGTGCCTTTACAGAACATTTTACAATCCAGTGAGTAGCCATCAATTAATGAATGAATGGAAAAAATGTAGACTGTGGCCGCCAAAATGGATGAGATACTGATTCATACTTCCACATGGATGAACCTTAAAAACATTAGACTAACTGAAAGTAGCCAGTCACAAAAGGCTTCGTGTTACATGATCCATTTCTATGCATGATCTGGGATAGGAGAAGCTTCAGAAACACAAAAATAACTGGGTTGCTGAGGGTGGAGGGAGTTAAGGGGAACGTGGAGGGACCTCTCTCTGAGGTGATGAGTATGTCCTGATGTTCACTGTCCGATAAGCGCACAGCTCTAGGAATGTACCAGAGACACTCATTGTGCATGTCAGAGAGGTACACGCTTAGCGTGTGAGTTACTTCTCAATAAATCTGTTAGGGAAAACACATCCAATGAATCTGCTGAAGACCCCTCTCCCCTGGGCTCTGAGCTGGTGGGGGGACCTGGCCAGTTTCAGCAGGTGGATGGATCAGTGGAAGAAGATGCAGGAGGGCCATATTTGAATTCCATTTCTATCATCTGAAGACTGTGTGACTTTGGAAGAGTTTATTTAACCTTTCTAAGTCAATGTTCTCAGTTGTAAAATGCACATAATTATACTTTATGTTACACTCCCATTAATAACAAATGAGCGATAACACGTGAGGTGCCATATAGTAGCAGATCTGAGAGGTTTCCTTCTCCATCCTATTTCAATAGAACATAGTTAAGCTGGCCATAATTGAGGTTTGAAACATACATTTAAGGGACTTTTCCATATTGCGCTCTCCTATCAGAACATCTTGTTGAGCAAAATTGAAAGAATAGTTCCTGCTGGCAAAATGCTATGGGGCCAAACAAAAGAAACAGAAAATTCATACCCAATGCGTGAAAACAATTAAGGGCTATCCTGGGGAAAATCATTTACATATATGAACAGGGGAGTGAACACTTGATGATACATCTTCACCTGGTCACAGCAGTGTGGCGACCCCCGAGCAGTGGGTCCATCGGAACCTAGACGCATGGACCGTGTGGCCTCCTCGAAGAGGTAGTCCTTGAAGGAATGTGGTTTCTGCCATAACAGTTCTTACCCTGTCTTTTCTCTCTTCACCAGGTTTCGAGCTCATCAAATGTGAGGATCCAGGAACCCCGCAGTTTGGCTACAAGGTTCATGATGAAGGCCATTTTGCAGGGAGTTCTGTGTCCTTCAGCTGTGATCCTGGATACAGCCTGCGGGGCAGCTCGGAACTGCTGTGTTTGAGTGGAGAGCGCAGAACCTGGGACCGGCCTCTCCCCACTTGTGTGGGTAGGACACCTCTTGCTTGCCATTGTCACACATGTAGCAAGTGGAATCAGAACCAAGTCATGCCCTCAGAATTATAATGCTGGTGTCAGAGGAGTGGTAGGAGAGTACATTAGAAAGGAAGAGGTGGAGCTTTTGCCCTGATTCCAGGGGTTCCTGCAATGCCAAAACTCAAATGAATCTCCAACTCACACTGGGCCTCAGCTTCTCTATAAGCAAAATGGGACTTGGGCTCCCTTTCCTGTGGAATGTTGAAAAGGGTAAAACTGTCATCCACCTGAACTGTCATCCACCTCACCCTTAAGAAAGACTAGAACAAGGAACTAGCATCTTCTGAAGCCTGTGGCGGGCAAAACGTGCTATTCTATCTGCCTGGCCTTCCATCTTCCCCACCCAGCTCACTGCACATGTTACCCTGCTGCTGACCAGGATTCCCACACATGGCCATGCCCTGCTTCCCCGCCACCCCAAACGCCAGGCCCGCCTCTCTCCATCCCATCCCTGTGTCCTATAGCCTCCGTGTGTCTGCAGCACTGGTTAATCTTGTAGGAACAAAACACCCATCGGGAATTGTGGAAGTGCCTACCAAGTGCCATGTGACAGTATTGGTGCTGGTGGGTGTTTGGGTATGAGCAGAGGCAGAGAAATAGAAAAAGAAAGAAGAAAGCATTTGCCTGCCCTTGGGGAGCCCATACCCTAGCAAGGAGAACAGACACATCAACAGATCATTAATAATACAAGATAAGCACTGTAATAAGCATTATGTGCAGAGTGTTGGAAGATACGGGAAAGTTTTGCAGAGGAGGTGATATTTCAATTGAGATTTTAAAAGATGGGTGAGAATTCACCACCAGGAGGAGTGGGATTGGGGCATGGCCATTCTAGGGCTGGAGGTGTGAACCAGCATGGTGGGAAATGTTAACAGCCAATACAACTACATTTTAAATGATCTCCAATGCTGTTAGACAATAGTGTCTATAGGTAAGAATTTTTAAGTCGGATAGACCAGGGTAGTGGCCTCTGGGTAGCCTCTAGTCTTCTTCTCGCTATGTATTAAAAGTTAACTCAGTCTATAGTCATGTCCCATCCCTTTCTTTCTGCATTCCTGTTTTTATTTCCCTCTCTCACTCATGTGCCAGACCCTGTGAGGAATCCTAGGAATACAAGAGCAGGTCCCAGGCCAGTGAGAGAGACACCTGCATAAACAGGCATCTGTATTATGCCACCAGCAAGCCAGAGCAGGTGAAATGGGGAAGAGAGATGATGATTCACATTATAAGACAATTATTTGCTCTGCAGAAAAGGTTCACTGTAATGTTCTTGATATCCTTGGAATAAATTTGCCAGTTGGACTGAACTTCTAGGATCCACTGAAGCAGTGCCAGTAAGAATATTTATACTCTGAAACTCAGAAGCCTTCCCCATGAAACTCCCTCAGGCCCCACTCAGGGGAGTGAGGCTGTGTATTTGGGATGATATGTGTATATTTTTACATACATCATATTGTAAACTTGATCGCAGTCTGCCAGAAATGATAGCTGTCATTTAAAACCTCCAGATGTTTTCCTCATTACTGAGTGGACGCCACAGCCCAAAGGAAGCAGCCAGGGCTCTAGGGTGGGAAGAAGGGGGAGGGCCAGAAAGAGTAGTCTCATGGTCTTGTCAGTGAACCAGCTGCAGGTGCGCCCCTTGGCTCCTGCTGCCCACCTGCCAGTTCTCAGTGACCCATGAGGAAAGCAGGTGTATGTCCTTAGAAAGTGCTTCCAATGTTGCCCTTCCAAACATTCACTTTCTGGAAAGCCAGAGGGCTTCTCTTATCTGCATATAGAAAGAAGCTCTAGCCAAGGACATGGATAATTTCTTGCTGCCTCTCTAGCTACCTCCTCTACTTATGAGGGCAGACAGGCTTCCTTGCCACCCATTACAATCACCCTTTCTCCCCCATCCTGCTTCCTGCCCTGGGCCCATTCAATCCTGTATCTTTCAGTCAGGTTGGTATCTCCCATCCCAACAGTCAGGTTGGTATCTCCCATCCCAACTGAAGGAGGACTCAAGGTGAGGCTTGAGTAAAGCATGGAGTATTACAAGCAGGCTCACTGGCAGAGCGCCCCCAACCCTGGCCACGGGGTCCCGTGGGAAGCCATGATGCCCTAGAGATGCGTCATGGGTCCTTTGTAGCCACAGTTGAAGGTCAGTCTCCCATTTGTGACTTTGATCCCATCTTCTCCTGTTTCTTTGAGGATCTTATTCATTGATCATTACTCTTCCTAAAAAGGTTTGCAATATTAATTGCAAAAAAAATTTGCAATTAAAATTGCAATAAACGTTCTTCTCTTCATTTTCACGCCTCCTTGTTCAGATTGTTACTATAATTTACCTGGGAAGCCGTAAGCTTTTTTCATTCATTTAATCCTCTACCTGTCTCTTCATTTGATAAATATTTATTAAAACATCTGTCATGTGCCAAACACTGTACTGGGCACTTGTGCAACTACGAGTGTGACAAAGGAGATAGACAGGGTAATAGCATGCTGCACAAGCTGTGATAAAATTTGTTCATGCACAGGATGCATACACCACAGTTGTCTATCCATTGACCAGTTCATGGACATGTGGGTTGTTTCTAGTTTTGGGTTATTATGAATAATGCTGCTGTGATCATTTGTGTGAAAGCTGTTATGTGAATGAAGGTTTTCATTTCTCTTGGGTGTAGATCTAAGAGCCAAGCGGCTGGGGTAATTTGGTAACCATGTTTAACATATTGGAGAACAATGAAACTGTTTGCCTAAGTAGCTGCACCATTTTACATGCTCACCAGCAATGTATAGGGGTTCTGGTTTCTCCTCGTCCTCACATACACTTGTTAGTGTCTGTCTTTTACTTTAACCATTCTTGTGAGTATGAAGTGGTATCTCATTGTGATTTAACTTATATTTCCCTAAGGACTGCTGATGATAAATACCTCTCCATGTGCTTGTTTGCAGAAATGTCTGTTCAAATCCTTTGTCCATTTTTAAATTAGGCTGTCTTTTCATTGTTGAGATGTAGGAGTTCTTTGTAGGTTCTGAATACATCCAGGGGTATCCCATATGCTATGCTTAGTCACCTGGAATGAATGAGAGGGACTCAGGTAACAGACAAGAGGAAGCACCCGGTTGTTGCTGGCAGCACAGGCCACCTCAAGATCACTCTTCTGGAATTTCTTTCAGCTGAGTGTGGAGGGACAATCAAAGGAGAAGTGTCGGGGCAGGTGCTGTCACCTGGGTATCCAGCTCCCTATGAACACAATCTCAACTGCATCTGGACCATCGAGGCTGACGCCGGCTGCACCATTGGGTAAGTGTCTGGGTCAGCATAATGACCATTGCCTCTTGTTCAGGGCACACTCAGCTGGTAGCTGGTCCTGCCCATCTCAGCTGGAGGCCTTCATGATCAACAGTGGTTGTCAAGACCCCAGGCTTGGATGGGGCCTCCAGGAACCTGGAAAGACCCAAGTTAGCCTCACGGGACTGCTGTCCAAGTTCAAACAACTGTCTGGACCAGATGGCACCATCTCAGCAGAGTAACTGAGGGCGTGGGCTTGATGTCATATGAACCCCAATTTGAATCCCAGCCTGGCCATTTCCTATTTGCAGGACCTTGTTTAAGTCCCTATCCTCCCTAAGTCTTACTGCCTCTTCCTGGACTATGGGTTATAATACCAGCTTCTCAGGATAAAGCACTTAAGTGAGATGTTACATGCAATGTGCTCAGCATAGTACTTGGAACATAGTAAATATTTAATAATGGTTCTGTGGTTATTTCTGACAGTAGTAAGGTCAGCTGATAGCTCTGTGAGTCGAGATTGCTCCCCTTTCTTAGTCCAAGTTTCTACATCTGTAAAATGAGGACAAAAATTCATGTGGTTTGGGGTTGTGGAAATAATAATTAGTAAAGTCCAGCAGTGCCTGTTAGTACCCACTCCCTCAAAATGCCACTTTCTTGCCATATAAGCTTCTAAGTAACAGGAATGACTTAATGAGAGTTCTAAGGAGTCAGAGAAGAAGTAGCATTACTAGTTACTCAGCACAGGGCCTGACACATGCATTGTCTTAGTAATTCTTCACAATAGCCCTGTTAATACTAATAGTAACCCCTAATAATAAATAAACACTATATACTATTGGTAATAAATAATGTAGTGCCCCCCCATCTGAGGCTTCTTCCACAGTTTCAGATACCCACGGTCAACTGTAGTACAAAAATATTAAGTGGGAAATTCCAGAAATAAACAATTAATGAGTTTTAAATTGCATACCATCAGAGTAGCATGATGAAATCTCACATTGTCCAGCTCTGTCCCACCCAGGACATGACTCCTTCCTTGATCCAGTGTATCCACACTGTGTACACTATCCACCATTCCTCACTTAGTAGCTGCCTTAGTTGTTAGACTGATTGTCACCATATCGCAGTGCTGTGTTCCACGCGACCTTATCTTAATAATGGCCCCAAAGTGCCAGAGCAGTGATGTAAGCAATTGGCATATGCCAAAGGGAAGCTATTATGTGCTTCCTTTAAGCAAAAAAAGTGAAAGTTCTCAATAAGGAAAGAAAAAAATCTTATTCTTAGGTTGCCAAGATCTACAGTAAAACGAATCTTCTATCTGTGAACTTGTAAATAAGGAAAACGGAATTCATGCTAGTTTTGCTGCTGTACCTCCAACTGCATAAACATTATGGCCACATTACATGGAAGTACTTTAGTTAAGATGGGAAAGGCATTCATTATACTTGTGGATGGAAGACATGACATTGTCATGGCTGGATGGTCCTCCTTCTGACATAGCAGGTCAACAGTAATCTAACTCTCAGTCACAGAATATGTAACACACAATATGTAAAATATATAGATTAGTGGAAAGAACAGTACACTGAGAACCTGCATACCTACCATCTAGACTCAACTGAGGCAAATACTTTGCAATACCAGCTTTCTCTGGTTTTCCCTTTTTTGTTCGTCCTTTTTCATTCTGTTTTCTGAATCACTCAAAAGGACATTGTGGACACCCTGACACTTCATCCCCAAGTACTTGGCATGTATTTTCCAAAAACAAGAATGCTCTCCTTCATGACACTGCAACACTAGCACACCCAAACAAGACAGGCAGCATTAATTTTCTGTAATTAAGGTTTAGGACAGGAGTTGGAGAAGCACAGAATAGATCGGAGCAGCTGACAGGGACAGCATAAGAAACCCGTGATGGGATTTCTGGGCAGGACGAGAACCATTATCATTTACCAAAACAGTGGGCATGGAGTGGGCTGGCAGGGACAAGAGAGGACGCCTTCCTAGCTGTCAAGAAGAGAGGGTCCGGGCACATAGACAGGACTTTCCTGTGTGCTATAACAGGAACTATAAAGTTGTGTCTGTGAGGACCCCAAGGTGGGGATAGCAGGGAGAAGGTGAAGGCAATTCAGTCCTCCACCTGGAAGGCTCCTAGAGGCAGTGCCCTCCCAGAGGGCAGAGGGCTTTCCAGCTGCACTGAGCACAGCCGCACAGTGAGTGCAAGCGGCATCTCACCACTCCCTTCCTGATTCCGTGTTCATGCCCCAGCTTGCCATCCCAGTGTGGGCAGCACCTATAGGCTCTTCTGTATTCAAGGTGCACTCTCTCTTCCTCTCCTTCCCTCCCCACTCTTCCTTTTTCTCTCTTATCCTCTTCTTTCTTCCTCCCTCCTCCTTTCTTCCCCTCTCCCTCTTTCTTTCCCCATCTCTTTCCCTCCTCTCTCTCTCCCTCACTTGAATAACCAGCAGCCAACTTTTAAGGGGATCCATAATTAGACTGAATAAAGGCAAACACAAAAAGCTCCCCTTGGTTTGAGTCCTTATTTGGGGTAAGATTTAGTTGTTATTTTTTTTTTAATGTGAATATCTTTATAGATTTTTATGTAAAAATCAATAGTTTGTTGTTTTTTTTTTAATTCAAAATGCAAACAAGAAAGAAGTTTATAAAAACAGATATCTAAGCCCTGGTTGGTCTGGCTCAGTGGATGGGCACTGGCCTGCGAACCCAGAGGTCACTGGTTGGATTCCTAGTCAGGGCACATAACCAGGTTGCAACAGGTCTCCAGTCAGGTCCATAGCTGGAGGCAGGTGAGAGGCAACCAACCATACATTAATGTTTCTCTCCCTTTCTTCCTCCCTCCCTGCCTTCTCTCTAAAAATGATGAATAATTTTTAAAAATATATTATAAAAATAAAAACAGATAAAGTCCCCATAATCTTACTCTGTTCTCCTCCACATACTATTGATATTCATTCTACCCTGTATGCCAGTATTCCATGAAGCAAGTACAAGAAATGGGGTTTCCAGATCCAGATCATCTGTATGCGTTGCTCACTAACTTGCTTTCTGTTTACTGTTTAATCATATATTACCATCATATTATGTCAATATATATAGATCTGCCTCTTCCTGTTTGATGGCTACAGGGAATTCTATTGTATGCACAACTTTAATTTATTTAACTACTCCCTTGTTGATAAAGTGAATATTTTCTGTTTTTCACTCCAGTAAACATGCATCTTCAAACAGTTGTCCAATTATTTTCTTAGGCTGTGTTCTTGGAAGATAAATACAAGATACATGACCTCAAATTTCCCTCTAGATAGAGCAACAATTTACACTCCACTGAAAGCCTGCTTCCCTGCACAGCATCTCTGATGTTGCCAAGCCTGTCAGTGCTAACCAGTTTGATGGACAAAATGATATTAAATTGTCTTCGCTGCTTCAAGTTCTTTGCATATTTTCCTTTGGGGAGTTTATTTTTTCATATAGTATGTTCAACTGGGTTCATTTCTAAATAGCCTGTCATTTTGGTTTAGATTTCTTTTTAACCTGAGTACTTAATGGATTTTTTTTTAAGTTACTAAGTGGTTATATATTTTGTTGTTGTTTTTTCTTTTTTTTTCTTTTTTTTTTTTTTTATTACTTTTAGAGAGGGGGAGAGGGAGAGGGGGAGAGGGAGAGGGAGAGGCAGAGAGGGAAAGAGATATCAAGGTATGGTTGCCTGTCACCTGACTCCAGCTACGGACCTGGCTGGAGTCCTGGCTTGCAACCTGGCTGAGAATCGAACCAGCAACCTTTGGGTTTACAGGCCAGCACCTTATCCATCCAGGATATGTGCCACCAGCCAGGGCTAGGGGTTATATATTTTGTATGATCAGTTTACTTTTTTTATTTTGACTACATTGTGCCCTTTTGACTCTGTCTTATTTATGTTCTATGAATGTCTGAAGAAAGTGTTTTATGTATTTCTTTTACATCAAATGCATTATACTTTCTTTCAAACCAGCATAGTACATTTTTGGTTTCTTTATTGTTTTCCTTTATTTTCAGTTCTTCCTGTTGTTAGCTGACTTGATTTAATTGGCTTTGTTTTTCCTCTAATGATTTAAAGTTCTATATCCTATTTTTATTCTGCCAATGATCTTGTGTTTTCCTTAATTCCATTTTCAACAGTATTTATCCTATTATTTCTCCCTCTTTATTTTAGAAATCTTGTTTTTGTTTCTGTTACAAGGAAACTGCATTTTTTGTTTGCTCTTGGCAGCCTACTTTTGCTTTTATCAATGTATTATCATGTTGCATCTTTCTGAGAATACTGTTTGTTTTGCTTGACCGTGTCTCCTGCTTCTTCCTGCATTAACTGCAGTTTAAGTTGGACAATTTGGTCTGACTATTCAGCTGGATTCCTTTGAAAGGCTAATTCACTTTGCATCCTAAGAGTTTTGTCATTCATTCAATATCAATTTGTATCTGAGACCAGGGCCCTGGCACCAGCCCACCTGCCACTCCTACTAGCTCTGCATAGGAAGCTCCTCAAGCATGCACACTGTGAATCAGTTCTCATAACTGCAAATGGTGATTTTCAGTAGTACCTGTCATGTAGGTTTGCTGTGAGTATTGAATTAACATATCTAAACACTTAGAACAGTACCTGGCATGTAATTCCCAAGTGAGGAGAGGACTCTCCAGGAGCAGATAGGTGGCTGTTGAGACACCCTCTGAGCACAGCAGGTTGTAGTTTACCACTTAGTCACAGGTGATGGGTGCCAGGCTATTGGTGGGAGCACTTGTCAAGCACTCTTCCCTTGGATGTGCTATATGAGAGATGTGAGATAGCCCACAGGCCAGTCCATAAGACCGTTCCCAGGGGCACAGATAAGAGAAAGTTTGCAGATGCCTCCCCCATCCTGACCCAGCTCTGACCAAGGGTTAGAGGTGACTGAGGAAACTGTGTGGTCAAGCTCAGCCCATCAGTCTGGGCAAGGATAGTCCCTTTCCAGGAGTGCCCAGAAGGGACAGTGGGTAGCTATAGAGATCAGTGGTCAGACTGACCCCTGGGTGGGGTTCAAACAGGAATGTAGACTTCCTGGATATGCATGATGAGAAAGGGCTGGCAGTCAGACTCTGCCCTTAAACACAGGGCACATCTGCAGCATTTAGTCTCTGACTGCCGAGAATGGGACGGGCTGGTGATGAACTCCATCCAGACCTGGCAGCTAATAGCAGGACAGCAGGAGTGAGCTACACCTTCCATATCACTCTGTTTTGTGTTGTCAGTACTTAGAACATGTGAGTTTTATCCCATGTGAATGGGACCTCATCTCAATTTCCAGTGTTGGTTCGGAGTTTTCCTTTTTATAATCATGGACCTGCTCAGATGAAAATTGAAGAGAGGGAAACAAAGCCTTTTGCTCTTGGTTCTGCCCTTTACCTAACAATAATCAAATACCTACAGCCTACTAGGTTCTAGATCAGTTATTGTCCCCATTTTACAGATGAGCTCATTGGGGCCCTGAAACCATGACTATCTCACAATTACCCAGTGAAGTGGGTTTCAATCCCATTTCATCCTTTTCTCTTCCCAGGCTGCCATTCTGACCCTGATTTGGTTCAACTCAACAAAACACAAACACCTTGAACACCCTCTCTGTGCCAAACTCTGGGTGCAGCGGAAAACACACAGATCAGCCCCAGGCCAGTCCTGGTCTTTTAGGGGCTCACATGCTAGTGGGGAGACAGTCAAACAAGTGCTCCAAGACAAGGTATATGAGCATGTATAAGTCAAGTTCAGTAACAGAAGAGACATTCTGCCTCGAGGTGCAGAGGAGAACATTCTAACTGAGGCAAAGAAGAGTAAAGGCATGAACACAGGCAAAGATAGGGTCTGTTCATGAAAGACCCTCATGTGATGAGACTGGAGCCTGTGAGGGTAGGGGAGGACAGGTAAGGTTTCTTGAGTAAAAAAGGGGGTCTCTGAATGGACCTCTCACTATAATGAGGAGCCATTGGAATACATAGAAGACAGTTTTGACATTTGGGTCAATTAAAAATCCTAGAGCATTTACTGGAGCATATAAATATAAAGAAGAAACAGCCTTTTCCCTTGAAGACCTCAGTATTATAGGGAGATGTTTTCTAAGTTAAGAATGGAAGTAAGGCACTGGCTGGGAGCACAGTGGGTAAGGCACCGGCCTGCGAACCCACAGGTCGCAGGTTCGATTCCCCAGCCAGGGCACATAATAAGGTTGCAAACCAGATCTCCAGTCAGGTCTGTGGCTGAAGTCAGGTGAAAGACAACCATACATTGATGTCTCTCTCCCTCTCTGCCTCTCTCCCTTCCCCTCTTTCTAGAAATAATTAAATAAAATCTTTAAAAAAAAAGAATGGAAGTAAGCCCTGGCTGGTAGCACAGTGGATGAGGCACCGGCCTGTAAATCCAAAGGTCGCTGGTTCGATTCCCAGCCAGGGCAAGCCAGGTCTCCAGCCAGGTTCTTAGCTAGAGGCAGGTGAAAGGCAACCATACATTGGTCTCTCTCCCTCTCTGCCTCTTTCCCTTTCCCTCTCTCTAAAAATAATAAAATCTTTTCAAAAAATGAATGGAAATAAAATAACTGAATAAAGTGGCTTTGGCAGGTGAAGGTTCACTTTCCTCCTGGAACAGCATCTGGGGGTCCCATCCAGACCTTATGGTCAGGATGCTGTCACCTTTCTTCTTCTCTGCCATCCTTGGACTTTCCTCCTCATGGTACCAATCAGCTGCTACAGCTCTAGGTATCATATCTGTGTTCCAGTTTCAAAGAAGAGGGAAGAGGTAAGAACACAGAGCTTTCTTTTCATAAGAGTTTGCATCTTTATTTGGGAAGAACTACTATCCCTAGAGACAGCATCCTACATCTCATTAAATGGAACTTGCTGTGTCTGGCTGAGGGGAAATGGGAAATCAATTTTGTTTTGCTTCTAGAGTTTCATAGTAAAGATAGATGAGAGTTTTGGAAGTGGAGTACTGATAAGCCAACTGACATGACTTACAGATTCTAACAGAATGTGATAAATGCTATAGCAGACATGTTTAGAACATAGTAAAGAAATATTTGCAAGGACAGTTTATTCTGGGTGGCTGCTGGGGGCAGGGAATTACGAAGAGGAAGTACTCCTCTAGCTGCACTTTAAATGATAAATGTAGTTCACCATACAGGATGGAGGTAAGTACCTCCCAAACACGTGAGAGAAAGGATGGCGTAAACACAGGTGCTTCTGGAAAGAACTCATTGTCTGCCATGACATGATGTTTGTACTTCAGGGCCAGCAGTGGCAGCCATAGAGAGAATAAATTGGCTACAAAACCCAAGAAGAGCCTAGTATAACTGTTTAGGGGTCCTGGTTACATTCAGAAGAACTGAGTTTTGTTTCTTGAGTACAGATTTTGTTGGGGTTGAAAGCTCTGTGTGTCTGCCAACATGGAGAGAAACGGAGAAGGGAAGGACAGTCCTTTGCAGGTGCACTTCCCCTAAAGAGATCTACGCCTCACAGAGGTTGGAGAACTTACTGTTCCTAGAAGCTCTGATTTCTACTCCTAACACACGTGTAGTCAGAATGCTTGTATTTAGCTAATAGTCCTAGTTTGTTGGTGTTTAATCATAGGGATTAATGCAGAGAGCAGTCTGGAAACTCCATTTTTGGCTGTTGGTCACAAAGCAGCAGGATTACCAAGAGGTTGGGGCACAGTTTTGATTAACCAGAACCCCTGCCCAGTGGAGCTTGTCTTCCTGGGAGGATGCTGGACTAGACGCAACATCTGGCTGTGCCTGAAGCCCACATTCCCCCTCCAAAGCTTCCTGTCAGTCATAAGGCAACAATTCCCCCACTGCGATCAGTGCTGCTTCCCTCCAACCAGCAAGTGGGCAGCTGGCCCAGAGGAGGCAGAAGGCACCAGAAGTGAAGCTTCTGTTCACAGCTCTTGCCAGGAATCATGGCTGCAGGTTTAGCAGATTCCAAAAGGTTTCTTTTTGAGCAGTGACAGTACGTTAAACCTTAAACAGAGAAGGTCCATGTACTTGCACTGTAAGAGTTGACCTCCTAAAGGAACTGAACAGATAAGCACACACAGTGGGATATTCCTTTGTCAGATTTAAGGTTTCAACAAATCAGGAAACAGTCCAAAGGAGCTCAAAAGTTATTTGAAGGAGAGGATGTGGATAACCTGGTAAGTATAATGTAGCTTTAAGAGTGGTGGCGCTGTCTGGCAATTTAGTTTTTCATGGATGACCTCTAGAAAGAGAAACTCAAACTGCTTGAAATTATCCCAGTATAATAATCCAGCTGAGCTCCACTGGATAGCAGCACTGGCCACACATCAACTAGACTGCCATCTTACAATCCCACAGATGAATTCTGATAGCTCTTAGGGGAAAATAAATAGCTTAACCAAAGAATTGCAGAATGTTGGTTGGCCACACTGGACCAGTACAGATCTCCCTCCCTTCCAAAAGGGAAGTAAGCAAATAAGTAAAATATAAATAAAATAAAATGTGATGGTACTTAAAACATACCATTCTCAAAAAAGAGAACCAATTCTCTAAGAAATAGAAACATTTTCTGAAAAGATTTTACACTAGTAGAAGAAAATTTAAACTAGTGTATAGATGATAATATAATTTAAATATAAGAAATCAGGATGGTAAGTAGCAGATGATGGATGATAAAATGGGGATGGAGAGCTCCTGAGTGAGAAAGACAGTGATGGAGACAGGTATAAGATGCAGAAAAACTAGATAGACAGTAACGTTAAAATGCACAATGGCAGCATTTGCCTTGTGAGAAATACAGGCATTGAAGTAGGAAACATGCTGGAGAGACTCTCAGAGACTGCAGGAAAAACATGATGAAGGTGTGGAAGTAGCCAACTGCAGAAGACAGAATACCAATCCAGGCAGATAAATGAAGGAGAAGAATGAGCAAATGGAACAGAAGGTGTAAGAAAATACGAAGTGTCAGCTAACTCTCGGAAGAGAGGGGGTGAGATACAGAAGGATGGAGTGACCAGTACCACAACTTTCTTGGTGAATTGAAAGGAGTCCCCTGAGTTCCAGGTAAAATTAACAAAAAATGAAACTGTTCCAAGGATTTTAAAAAATCCTTAAAAGCATTTGGCAAAACATACTCACATAGGTAAACACACAATTAGCCCTTATCAAATGAAATAGTCATTTATGGAAAACAAGAAGCACAACTAATCCAACTCTCCTAAAATTTCTCTGTGATATCAAAAGCCAAAGCCAGTGGTGGTATGAGACTAAACCATCATCAGGTCCCTTGAATTTGCAAATACCTTGCAGTAGGCTATGACAGCCCCTGAAGTAGAATGACAGCCCCTGAAGATATCAGGTCCTAATACCTGGAACCTATAAATGTTGATTTATTTGAAAAAAGTATCTTTGCAAATGTGATTAAATTAAGGATTTTGCTAGATTATCTTGGTGGGTCCTACAAGCAATCACATATGTCCTTACAAGGTGGAAGCAGAGAGAGATTTTATATACACAGAAGAGAAGGGGATAGGAAGATAAACACAGAAACTGGAATGATGTAGTCACAAGCAAAGGAATGCCAACCGCCACCAGTAGTTGGAAGGGGCAAAGAACAGAAATCTGCCTGAGAGCTTGATTTCAGCATGGCAATACTGATTTCAAGACATCTGTCCTCCAGAACTGTGAAAGGATAAATTTGTCATTTTAAGTCACCAAATTTGTGGTACTTCATTAGACCAGCCAATGAACTAAAACAGATGTAATTTTAACCTGTTGAGATGTTCAAGAAAAAACTACTAAGAATGATAAGATTGAAAGATGATATTTGAGTCCATAGCCCCTGATTATATTGTCAGTGGTTTGATACTGAGGAAAGTAAAATGGTTTTAGATTTCCCGTTTTACATAAGAGAGAGTGAAGTGGTATATTATTTTGCTTAAATTTGTTAATTAGAAAATGCAAGCTTAGGAGTATTTTTGAAAATGTTCAAAGATACTTAAAGTATAATTAGAAACAAAATATATCATTCATAAATCATTGGAGAAAATGAAAACTAAGAAATATTACAAAAAAGGAAATAGCAAGAAAATATAATAGCATAAAACAGGTTGATGGAAATAAGCTTGCATTAGCAATAATTGCTAACTGATGTAACAAACAATCCCTGGAATCTCTGTTTTAACTCAGGAAAGGTTAATTTTTCACTCATTTTAAAATTTCTCTGCCCATCTGCAGTGGGGCAGAGCCCTGGGGGTGAAGGTGGGTCACCTCTTCTACTAGGTAATTCAAGGCTCCAGACCCCTTCCACACAAGAGCCTCACTTATTTTAAGAGTCAGGCCTTCCCAGCACACCCCACTGATCAGAGCAAGTTTTACAGCTCACCTGGTTCAAAGGCAGGTATGCCTAAGAGAAAGAGGAAACAGGAGTCAAGGAACACATAATATCATTGCTGCCACCAAGAACAAACATCAGTTCTGATAACAAGTGTGATTGACTTTTGTCTGACCACCACTGTATGATATAGAAAGGACTGGATGAAGAGGCAGTCCCTGGAGAGGCCAAGGTTACAGGAGCTCATGACAGGCAGGAGAGCAGGAGAGTTCATGGACATAAGGCCCAGAACAAAGAACTATCGTTGGAGTCCTGGTTGAAGGGTCAGCAAAGGACCAAGGTCAAGTGAGAGAGCAGAGTGCAAGACTTGAATGCTGTGTGGGACATCCCAGAGAGAGTTCGTAAGATGATGGCGAACAGGAAAAGGAAGCCTCTGTCATTACATGTGGAACGATTCCTAACTGACTTAATGGGCAGGGAGGGAGCTGGAAGGTGCCCAACGCATAAAACTTGCATATTGCAAGGAAAAGGCTCTCAGGTTAAATTAAAAAAAAAAAAAATACTGAACAGAATAATGATAAAATAGTAAAAACAAAAGTTTGAAACAAAAAAATAACATGAGAACACAAAAAGCAGGAATCACAATATTGCTTTTCTTAAAAAATGAAATTCAAAGTAAAAAAAAAAAAACATTAAATGGGACAGAAGGAATTATTTCACGTGATGAAATACATAGCCCGTAGTCATGCTAATAATAGTCATGAATCTCTATGCACCAAAAAACCCAGCAAGAAATCATAAAAATCTGTTGGAAATACATGGAGAAATTGACAGTCATCGAGACTTTAACACACCTCTCTTGCTGTCAAGTAAAAAGAAACAGCAAAAAAGGAATTTGTTTCAGGTGATTTTACTGCTTGTTGATTTTATGCTATGTATGAGGGTCAGTGCTAGGCACTTTATATGTGATTTCATTTGCAGTAATCCTTAGTCACATTGCTGAATAGGTGGTGTAACTGCCTTTTTTCAGAGAAGGAAACTGAGGCTCTGCATGGTCCCCCAGTTAGCTCTCACAGAACTAATATTTGAACCCAGACCTTTGCTTCCAGAACCACTGTGTTTTCCACTTTGTTATAAAGCCTTTTTGGGAGACATGAGCCTTTCATTTTATGGAAAACATTTCTTTCTAAAAGGACAAAGATACACCTGTCTCTCACAGAATTTCTGACACCTTCAGGGCAGGTTCTGACTAATGATAGACAGCCAGTTAGTTTTCATTTAAGAGGTGATGATGAAAAGAAGGCAACTGGTCCAAGGTCACCCAGCAGGCTAGTGGACCACATAAGGCAAGAGCCTAAGTCCTGGGTTTGTGCTCTGCTCCGACCTCTCAGAATGCCAGCCTCTTCTGCTTCAGCGACCTGAAGCCCAGGTGCATTCTTTCTTTCACTTATGAAAATAACAAAATACTCTTTTTTTTCCTGTTGAATACCAGCTGGTCTCAGGAAAGAAAAGCCTCTGATTTTGCTCTAGACACAAACATTTGCTTTGGGCTTTGGTCTGTCGTCTCCATTTGTGTTCTTTGGATAGCACGATACTTTAATTATTATTGTCTGCTATTACAATCATGGTTTAATTGTTAGTTTGCAGCCCTGTGGCTCAGAAGGGGGCATTTTATAAAACAAGTATTATTTTCTTATTGTCATTTCCAATGTCACTGAGGATAATTTAAGCTGCATTCTCACTTGGAGACAGGAATGATTGCTGACCCTCTTCCCTCTACAGCAGATGTTCGTCCACATGCCATTCATTTTCTTTTTCCCCTGCCATTTTCCCCTGATGTGGAGATCCGTTGTGACAACTCATGCGGGTGTTCATGCAATAGTGACAGTTGCTTGGGAGCACCTCAAGCCCTTTTATATTTTGGGGCCCAGTCAAGAAGGCAAGGGAAATCAACATGGCAAGAAGCCTTAGGTTTCTTTCCCTCTCCTCATTTTTGCATATCTTTTGCAATGGATGCAGATGAGCCACCTGTAAACCATATAGTAGGCAGGCTCTGAAAAATGCCCAATGTGTTCAAGTTTCCCTCAGACCGAGAGAACTAAGAACCAGAACCCTAGAAGCAAGTTTTGCCTGTTGGCAGCCCTAGAGCTCCTACAGCAAGAACCCACTGCTCTCCTCACTTTTTAGACCTAGCCAGGTGGGATATTGGGTTACAAGGCTGCTGGAACAAACTGAAGGGCTTAAACTAACACATTAATTTTCTCACAGTTCTAGAGCCTGGAAGCCCAAGCTCAGAGTGTCAGTAGGGCCCTGCTCCCTCTAAAGACGGGCAAAGAATCTGTTTGATGTCCCTCCTGGCTTCAGAGGGTTGCAGGCAATCTTTGGCACACTTTGTCTTGTAATTGCCTCACTCTAGCCTCTGCCTCCACCTTCACATGCTCTTCTTCTGTGTCTCCTCAGTGTCCCTGTATCCAAATCACACACTCCTTTCTCTTGCAAAGATATTGGTCCTTAGGTTTAGGACCCCCCTAATCCAACATGATATCATCTTAACTTGATTTCATCTGTACATTTATAAGTAGTAGGGAGTTAGGACTTGTACTTATCTTCTTGGGGGAAGACCAACCCACTACAGGTAGTATGGGGGTGTGTGCAGGGAAGGAAATTTCCAGGCAGAGGGGAGATCAAAGCCAGGGAACAAGAAGGAAATGAGTGAAGGATGAGAGGAGTAGGAGAAACCAGTTGGAGCTGCTCGTGAAGGACTTTGTGTGCCCCCTAGAAAGTCTGACTGTAGCTTGTTGGGAAAGATGAACAATGAATAGGTTGGATTGTGGTTCAGAAAGATCACCTGACCCTGGTGGGAAAGGTGGATGAAAAGGGCCGCAGGGAGTCTGGATCCAGGGTGGCCAGTTACACTCCTTATGTCTGTATGCTGGTCATTGTCTTGCGATCTCCTTCTCTCTATGTCCTCATGCTTTTCTTTCTTCAAAACTGCTTCAGACACCTCCTCAGTGAAGTTTTCCTTGCTGCCCTTAAGTAGAAGATACCATAAAAGAAAGGCCTTCAGCCCCAGCTGGTGTGACAATTGGATGGAGCATTGTCCCATAGACCAAAATGTCCCATGGACCAATCAGGTTGTGCATCTGATCCGCAGTTAGGGCATGTCCAGAGGCAACTGATCAATGTTTCTTTCCTCCCTATCTCTCTCTTAAAAGAAAAGAAAAGAAAAATGTCCTCGGGTAAGGATTAAAAAATAAAAATAAAGGAAGAAAAGCCTTTGGAACCAGACAGACACAGTTTGAATACTGCCCCTGACCCTTATTAGCTGTTGGCCAACCCCCAACCCCTCTCATCAAACTGCCTGTGTTAGCCCCTGGAGACTTCAATTTCCCCGTAGGCTCTAAATTGCAGGGGAGTTGTAAGGATATGAGACAACATACATGAAGTACTTGGCATATAGACATTTCTACAAATGCTTAGTTTTCTTCCTCCTCCAGTTACTTGGATAGCACTTGATTCAGCCCACGCCTTTAGTACCTGTTCTCCATATTATTATGTTCTGTTTGTCTCTCAATAAGCAGCAGCCTCCCAGGCCTGTGAGTGTCTGTGGCTCAAATAAATGAACACATAAACAAGCAACGCGTCTGTATGAAGGGATACCTTGCTATGGATGGTGGGGGGTGGAGGTCCTCAAACTGTGTTCACTATTTCAAAAGACAAAAGAAGACCAGAGGTTCACCTGCAGGGGAGCAGCTCAGGCAAATCCAGACGTCTGGGCTCAGAATGATCCCTATCGATCAGAACCTCTAATTAACATTTTATACATTCTGATTTCTATAATAAACGTCCTCAGTAAGCATTCTTATAAATGTGGTCGGTTTGCCAAAATGTCGTCACAGACTGTCTTGAAGGATTTATAATGAAAAAGGTCACTGGACCCCTGCCGTAGCCTCCTAGCTAACTTTGCAGCCGCAGGTTCTTGCCTTTGCCCATCTCTTATCTGGGCAGCTAGAGTGATCTTGAAATGTAAATCAGCTCCTGTCAAGCCCAGCTGAAAATTCTTTAATGACTCACTTCCCTAAGCCTGTAGAACAAAGCCCAAACTTTTCCCTGATCCACAGGACCCACAGGGCCCTGCCTGACCTGGCTTCAGCCTGCCCCTCTCGGCACAGCGACAGCTGCAGAGACCTTTCTGGTGCTCAGACACTCTGGGCTGGCTCCCTTTTGGGACCTTTGCACATGCAGCCCTTTATGCACAGAAAGCTACCTCCCACCTCTTACCCTGTCCTGCTCTTCCCTGGGCTGGCTTCCTCTGAGCCTCGTATCTGCTTAAATGTCACCCCCTTGGAGAGGTCTCCCCAGGCCGCTCTGTCTAAAGCAGTTGATTCACCACCAAGTTTGCCACAGCTGATCATCTCCTCATGGATTTGCATATGCAGGAGTATTTTGCCCATCTCCAGAAACAACTGGAAAATGTCACCCTGTCTGCCATCTTCACCATGATCTCCCAGCACCCAGCACATGGGAGGTATTTAAGTAAATGAATGCAGTCAGAGGTCTGGAACAACAGCCTCTATCCCTTCGGTTGCAAACTTGTGTTGTTTCCACACACAGAGGACCTTGGGCTCCCTCCTCTGACCTCCTCCTGCCACTTCTCTTGACCTCATCAATGCCAGGCCTTTGACTTTGCCTGATTATCACATCAGCCAAGCTGAATGCAATGGACTGGCATTTTTAATCCATGGTCTCAAGCATCAGCCCTTTATCCTCGTGTATAATTCACATGTAAACTGCTGATTACTGATGGGGCCTCCCCAGCACATACCTGGCTCTCAGCCACAGCCTCTTCCTTCTGGAGGTATGAGGGGAAAGAGGGGGAGCATTAAAGTCTGACCTGGACTTTAATTTTATAATGTAATTCTGGCTTGCTTTCTAACCAGCCCTGACCTTGGGCAAAGTAGTTAACATATCGGAATCTCAGATGGAAGCGATACTACCTACGAAAGAAAGATGTGAGGATTAAATGGGATAATGTGTAAGTGCCTTGTACACAATGCTTGTTTCATAAAATGTTTTCTTTCAGTTCTACTTAGTCTCCATAGCCTTTCTTTTCACAACTTCCTATCAGACTGGTCCTCCTGAAATTTCATTCATTCATTCACTCATTCCTCTATTCAGTTTTTCTTCCCTAGGGACTTCAGTTCATCTCTAACAGGAAGATAAAACCCAAAATCTTCTAGCTCATTCTGAGGCCCTCTTCTTTCCTCTCCCAATCCAATTCCTTATGACATCCTAACCATACCTGAGTTCCAGTTCAGGGATCATCTTTATTCCCAAGCACCTTTACCTCCCCTCTTCCTCCAGGTCTTGTCTCATGTTACTCAATCCAAAGAAAATACTCCCTTTTGTGCCACCCAGACTTCAATCCTCATTACTGGCTCCCCTCCCTGACAAATCCAGCCCCCACAAACCTCTGTTTCTGCGAGCAGGTACAGCAGCCCCACACACCTTCCTCCTTGGTCAGCTCCCATAACTGGCAGCACCTTAACGTGGAGGAAGCAGAGGAGAAGGGGGGTGCTGGGACAGCAGTGAGGGCTCACATTTGCTCTGCTTCCTGGGGAGCCCCTCTGCTGGGTCTTACTCTGCCAGTCTGTTTCCTGGAAACTCCTGGAAGGGAAGCCTATCTGTCTTCATTCCCCCAGAAGCACTCAGTGGGGAGGTCTGCCAGGGAAACTAGAACAGCCATCAAAAAAACCCCACAGCTTCTGGTCCTGAGGAATCTGTCTGAATCTATAACAGAGTCCATCTAGGAAACCCAGGAGTTGCATGTGACTCCTATTAGAACTAACTGATGGCTGAAAATACATGCATATATTTAACAATAAGTTTGTAACAAAAATCCCACTTATAATGAAGCCAGAACTTAAAGACAAAAAAAAAAAAAATGAATTTAATAAGAAATGTAACAAAAAAATCATAGAACTATCAAAGTATATAAACTAAGCCCTAAATAAGTTAAAATATTTACAGTGTTCCTGGTTGGGGAAAATAAGAGACACAAAGATATCAATTTGCCCCAATTATCAATAAGTGTGTTCAGTTCCAATTAAAATAGCAATGGAATATTTTGGAAACTTAATAATTGTCAAGTTCATTGGAGAGGAAAAATTTGGAAAGTTAAGAAATTTTGGGGAGAAAATGTGAAAGGGAACTTGCCCTGTAACCAGATTAAACTATGAGGCTATGAAAACCAAAGTCAGCCGGGTTACTGTGTTCATGGTATCACTAATACCCAAAATAGGCAAAGGAGAGAGCCCTGGAGCTGAGGAAAGTCTAAAATCAGATCCATGGCCAAGGTGACATTTCAAACCAGTGGGAGAACCTGGATTATTCAGTTATGAAGGTCCTTATTCCACAAATACTCATGCATGTGTACCACCCAAAGTGTTGGGCACATATAGACACAAGGGCTACAATGGTGAACAAGACCTAGTCCAGCACTCATGAAAATTGTCTTCTAGTTGCAGAGGTGAGCAGCAAGTAAATGAATAAATGAAATATAGGCTATAATAAATGCTAAGGAGGAAGTAAACAGCATTTTATAGTCAAAATGTGGAAGAGACTATACATAGGCATTGAGACAATTGAATGTCCATTTGGAAAAATAATGAACCTGTAAACCTCCAAAATATAAAACTATACAAGTTCTGGGAAAATATTAAATGTTTGCTTTTTAATCATTTGGAAAAGAAGAGGGTTTGTCCAAGCATAATATGATGCCCAGTATCCTAAAAGGAAAATATTAACATGGTTGATTACATAAAATAAGTAACTTCTATGCCAAAATAGACAAAATTTAAAAGAAGACAGTAGATGCTAGGATAAAATATTAATAGCAAATACATTGTTCAGTGGGAATGTAAATTGATACAATCACTTAAGAAAATAATTTAGCTGTATTTATCAACCTTTTAAAAATGTATACCCGTTACCCCCCAAAAAAGCATTTCTATATATCAACTGAAATATTAACAGAAATCTGCAAAGCTAAACAGTAGTGAAATACAACAATGTTCTTTTCTGTAAAAAATAATTTATATGTCCATAATATACTATTAAGTGAAGAAAGAGTTATTTTAAAAATATGTAAAATATGGGTCCATTTTGGGGGAGGGGGGTGTTTGTGCTTATTGAAGAAAAGTCTGGAAGGATGTGCACCAAAACTAGTACCAAGCAAAAGCTCAGAAAAAGGGATTGGCTTGTGTGAGACAGGCTTTTTTAAAATTCCATACATCTGCATATTGTTTACCTTTTCCTGCTTTGAGTGTGTCTTATTTTTATCATTTAAAAAGATGTTTTTAAAAGGAGATTGGAGCTTAGAATGGAAAAGCGATGTCGGTGGAAAAACTGAAGAAATTCTAAATAAAGTCTGGAGTTGAGTTCAAAGTCATGTACCAAGGTTGGTTTCTTAGTTGTGACAAATATACCAGGGAAAGATAGGGTTATCAAGGGAAGAAAAGATGAGGGGTCTATAGGCATTCTCTATATTATCTCTGCAACTTTTATGTATGTAAAATTATTCCAAAATAGAAGTTGATTAGAGAGTCACACAAGATCATAACCAAGGCAGCTTTGACAGTCGGAGCCATTTTGTTCTGGAAGATTTCATGTTTTCACTGAGCTCTATGGCCATCGGACACCCCACACTGGAGAGCCCTGCCCTGTCTCCTCAGGCTGTCAGGGATTAGCTAAGGCACTCTGGTGTGCAGCTACTACCCCAAGTTCTGCTCTGGGGAAACCAAGGGGGTAGGCTCACTGGTGTGCTCATCACAGCCAGGTCAGCTTCTCAGACACTCCACAGAATCCCTGCCCTTTAGCACTCCCTCCTATTTTTAGGACTTTTTCAGAGCAGGTATAGGTTTACAGAAAAGTTGAGAGAAGGAACAGAGATTTCCCAGATACTCCCTGCCCTCATACAGGTACAGCCTCCCCCATTATCAACATCCCCACAAAGAGTGGGATATTTAGTACAGTTGACGAACCTATGTTGACACATCATTGTCATCCAAAGTCCATAGTTTACATTAGGGTTCACTCTTGATGTTGTGGAGTCGATGGATTTGGACAAATGTATAACATGTATTTGCCATTATAGTATAAGAATACTTTCACCTCCTTAAAAATCCTTTATGTCCCCCCTGTTCATTCCTCCCACTCATCCAGTTCCTGGTAACCACTGATCTTTTTATTGTCTCCATAGTTTTTGCGTTTTTCAAAGTGTCATATAGTTGGACTCACACAGTTTATAGCCTTTTCAGAAAGCTTTTTTCATTTAACAATATACACTTAAGTTTCCTCTGTGTCTTTTCATGGCTTGATAGCTCTTTTTTTTTTTTAGGGCTGAATAATACTCCATTTTCTTGATGTTCCACAGTGTACTCATTCATTCACTTACTAGAGAATATTTTGTTTATTTCCTGGTTTTGGAGTTATGACTAAAACATTCTAAGTATCCAAGAACCTAGTATAAAGGAACCATGGACATGGACAACAGGTGGGATTGACTTTGGGGGGAATGGGTGGGTGGGGAGGGGGACAGAAGGGAGCAAAAAGGGGATGGATCTAATACAACAACAATAAAATTTAAAAAGAAAAAAAACATTCTAAGTATCCAAGTGCAGGTTTTTGTGTGGACATAGTTTTCAGTTCATTTGGCTAATACCAAATGAGGAGTGTGATTGCTGAGTTATACGTTAGAACTATGTTTATTTTGCAATGGACTGCTGAACCATCTTCCAAAATGGCTCTATCATTTTGCATTCCCAACAGAACATGTGAGAGTCCTCATCAGCATTTAGTGTTCATGTTTCAGGTTTGGGCTTTTCTAATAAGTATGTTGAGATATCTCATGGCTGTTTTAATTTGCATTTCCCCGGTGACATATGACAAGGAGCATCTTTTTTTTTTTTTTAACTTTATTGTTGTTGTATTACATCTATCCCCTTTTTGCTCCCCTCTGTCCCCCTCAGGAGCATCTTTTTATAAGCTTATTTTCTATTTGTAAATCTCCTTTGGAGACATGTCTGGTAAGGCTTGTGTCCCATTTTTAATCAGGCTGTTTTCTTATTGTTGAGTTTTAAGAGTTCTTAGTATATTTTGGACAACAGTCCTTGATCAGATGTGACTTTTGCCACAAGTTTCTCCCGATCTGGCTTGCCTCCTCATTCCCTTGACACTGTCTTTTGCAGAGCAGAAATTCTTACTTTTAATGCTTTTCAGCTTATCGGTTGTTTTTCCATAGCTCATGTCTTTGTTACCATACCTGATAAGTCATACCCAAGGTCATCTAGGTCAGTGGTCCCCAACCTTTTTGGTACTAGGGACCGATTGTGTAGAAGACAATTTTTCCACGGACAGGGGCAGGTTCAGGAGACAGGAAGCTCAGGTGGCAATGTGAGCAAAGCTTCACTTGCCCACCCACCACTCACCTCCTGCTGTGCAGCCTGGTTCCTAACAGGCCACGGCCCAGGGGTTGGGGACCCCTGATCTAGGATTTCCCCTATTCTCACCTGGGAGTTTATTATTCACAGGTTTACACTTAGATCTGTGATCCATTTTAATTGCTTTTGTAAAAAGTGTAAAGTCTATATAGATTCAGTTTTTTATGTGTTGTTCCAGCATTATTTGTTGAAGAGACTATTTTTGCTCCATTGTGTTGCTTTTGCTCCTTTGTCAAAGATTAATTGACTATATTTATATGCATTTATTTCTGTGCTCCCCATTCTGTGCCCCAATGATCTGTGTGTCTGTTACTTCACCAATGACACTCACGTTGCCTTGATTACTGTAACTTTATAGTAAGTCTTCACATCAGGAAGTGCTAGTCCTTCCCCTTTCTCTCCTCCAGCATTGTGTTGGCAGTTCTAGGTCTTTGCCTCTCCATTTAAACTTTAGAAGCAGTTTGTCAATATCCATAAAACAACTTGCTGGGATTTTGATTACTTGTTTCTTACCTATATCTTTTATCCAACCTAGACCAGACCTTCTCCGCAACCCCCTCACAATCTAGGATGATACGGGTAGAGACTCCAGTAGGATCTGGGAGCTGTTGTGTACAACTAAGGAGACAAGTGGGGTTTGACAATGGCAACGTGAAGCTCATAATAGCAAACAACATGCACAGGATCTACACTTGTCACCCTTATCCCCATTGCTAGTAACTCCAGTGAGAGGGGCAAGCTCAACAGGAATTATGAGGAAACTGCTGCACACTGCCTTCTCTTTTTTCCTGCAAGTCTTAGGTTAATGGCCATCCCCTACCAGAAGCCCTGGGAAGAGCAGGTGAACCCGCCCTGACGGCTGCCTTCTCTCTCTGTGCAGGCTCCACTTCCTGGTGTTTGACACGGAGGAGGTCCATGATGTGCTGCGCATCTGGGATGGGCCAGTGGAGAGTGGGGTCCTACTGAAGGAGCTCAGTGGCCCGGCCCTGCCCAGGGACCTGCACAGCACCTTCAGCTCTGTCGTCCTGCAGTTCAGCACTGACTTCTTCACCAGCAAGCAGGGCTTTGCCGTTCAGTTCTCAGGTCTGTGCCCGCCTTCCGCCTGCCCCTCTCTATTTGTCCTGCCTGGCGCCAGCCTTCCTTTGTTGTCCCTGAGCCTGTTTCCCTCTCATCCCTCCACTCGTTATCAATATTTATTGAGCATAGGCTATGTGCCTGGTACAAGGTTAGCACTTGGCCAAATATCTATGCTGCACTTTCTCAGCTCGGAGAGTAGGGGAGCTGGGCAGGTTAACAGACACTTACATGCAAATTGCTAAGTATCTGGAGGAGCAATATAAGCTACAATGCCTCCTTAGGGCATCCAGGAGGGTGTGCCAGGAAAGATAAGGCTCAGACCTGAAGACAAGTAGCTGTTACAAGAGAAAAGACAGTGTTTCAGGCAGGTACAGGAGAAAAGACAGTGTTTCAAGCAGGGAGTAGCCAACTGGGATATGGACTTGGCCCTGCCACTGAGCGTGACTTCAGAGCATTGGTGGAGCCCTATTAGATGAGGGAGAGAAGAGGCACCCGAGGTGTGAAGAGCACATGAACCAGTGCAGAGGCAGGATAACAGGCTCAGAAATGGAGGCTCATCCACCATGGCCGAAACACTGGTGCATGGAGGGATGCAGGGAAGGTTGAGGCAATAGTGGTTTGGGTTATGGTTTTGGAAGAGCTGATCAGACGTGGCGCATGTTTGGGTTCTTAGTTTAGTGAAGGTCTGAAAGAAAATGTGAGTAATCTACATTCAATTAATTATGTATTACCACTGCCAGTTATGGAGGAGCATAACAAAGAGCTACCAAAAATGGGTAGCACTTAAATACCAAGTCCCAATATTAGATAATTTATATGGTTGGTTCTGCCTCTCCCTGTGATGCATCATCTCATCTCCTCTGAAGTGCCTCTCTCATCACTCATCTCCCTGCATAAGTGTCTCTACCTCAGTTGGCGCTTATGTTTATTATACAGCAGCTGTCTTCATTATCATCTCCTTACTCCACTATCTGTGTGTGGGGTGGGTGGTTTCCATGGTGATTCTGGAGCAAGTTTGTGTGGCACCTGTGCCGTGGCTTTGCCTCCATGTTCTCATTTAGTTAGTGGATCAGCTAAGGGTGGTTATACCAGTATATCTCTGGTACCCGTGGGGCTATCATGGGGTTATAATCCCTACTTCTAGCTCTTCTGTGATCCACCTTCTCCATAGAGATGAACACTTAGCTGTGTGGGGGGCAGATGAGTCTCCAGCATCAGGTTCCTTTGTACTCATTAATTTGCCCACTTAACGCTAATGCAGGCTTCCAGCCTAGTGAGGAACAGCTCCTTGCAAGGTTCATTGGGAGCCTTCTTCCTTGAACTCATGGCACCCATTCACCCACGGAGAGAGCCCTTTGGGGACCACTGAGTAATACCGAACTTGTTGAAGATTAGGGTCCCAGCATGGGACAACAAGGGAGTCACTTTAGGTAAACATTTCCCAGCATCTGTTACCTGGAGTTCCAGGGACATATTAATTGGTATTACAGGGAAAAGACGTTTACATGATCAAGTAATGTTGGGAAGGTGCTCAGGCTGAGGCTGGTCTAAGGATGTTACCTATAATTTGGGACTTCTCAGAACTTGCAGTTTGCTAATGCAGATAACTTCAGAAGGTGCTGGTGGTCACAATTACCAAATATATTTGGCCATGGATGACTTTCTTCTAAGCCATCTCAAGTGACTAACTTCATGAAACAAACTTTGGAAATTGCTAGAAAAAGCAACAGAAGGATCTCACAGTAGTAGCAAGGAAGATAAAATGCCGAAGAGATGGTTCAGTGCACTCTGTGGGGAAAGGAGTATTATGAATAATTAAACAAAACATGTATTTCCTCTGACTCTGCCCAAACCAATGAGTATGGCTTTAAAATAAAAAAAGCCCATAATTGTACTGACGAATTCTCCCATGGATCTGTATTATCTGACCTCCATTCTGTCCGCCGCATTGCCACGTGGGACAGAGTCCCTCGACACTATGATAAGCCTTGCCTTCCCCAGCCACTTCTGCTGCATCCTCTGCATTGCCAGGCTCATAGAAGTACTATTCCTCCTTCAAGATGCATCTTAGAGGCCATGTCTTTCTACTCTCCCCATTCTGAATGCATCGATGTAGTCACTGGCACCTTCAGCACCTTACTTGTCAATTTCAGATACTCCACTTTATATTGGAGCTGGCCACCTACTTGCCAGCCCACAGAAAGCCCTTCAAGCCCAGGGGCCACATCGGGCCAATCAGGGAGCAGGTGCCCACTCACTGCTTACCGAACAATTGGCACATGAAGACGGAAACAAATAAGTGGATCATTTTCTTGCACACAAGGGTTCCCTTGGTGGGGCAAAGCTAGCTAGCTAGCCTGGGCTCCAAGAAGGCTGTGACAGGTGGGCCGGTGTTCTGTGTGTAACCGAGGTTCAGGAAAGGTCACCTTCCATGTTTCTGTCATTGGTTAGCAAATACCAGGGCGACTCTAGGGAAGAGAGGATGGCTCACCCCACGTTAACTTTATAGTGTGTTTGACAGAGGATTTACAGAAATGCCAAGGACAACTTGTGCAGGTTTGGTTTATTAAGTAAACATGACTGTGTAACATCTAACATCCTGTCTGTACCACATGCTCCAGCCTTTCCCCAGGGGCTGTGCCAAGCAGCAAGTTCAGGAGTATTAAAGAGAGAGGGTGAGAACAAAAAATGGTGAGGGGGGGGAGCACTGCCAAAGAAGGAGACATAATCACTGCCATCTATTGAGCAGACACCGCACTAAGCTCTCTGTGACATTCCCTCATATAATGTTCACAGGAACCTTAAGGTTTGGCACCATTATTAATCCAAGTTGCAGATGTGGGCTGTGAGGCCCAGACAGGATTCTCATGCAAGGTCATCTAGCCTGGATCAATACCCCCGTGTCTTATTCCCAAATCCAGGCTCTTAATCATTACACTCCGTTGCTTCCCATATACATAATCTTTCTGAGTATGGTCAGAACAGTGAGAGTTTTTTATTCCCAAGGAATCATTTACATGTGTACAGTGCACAGGGAAGCTAGAGCTGAAAGCTAAGTCTGTTTGTACTGAACACGACTTAGTGCCAGTACTATTCTAGGCCCTGGGGATACAGCGGGGAGCAAAAGAGCCAACATCTCCATTTCCATAGAGATGTATGAGTGATATAGAATAAAGAGACAAACAAATAAATAAGCAAGATTACTACAAACTGTGCTATAAAATGAACAAGAGGATAATGTGTTGTAGTAAGATTGATGGAAGGGGATCAAAGAATGAGCCCAGAGAAAGGTGACCAACAAGGCCTGTCTGCAGAGGCAGTGTTGGAGCTGAAAACTGAATGACTAGATAGAGCTGGCATAAGAAGATCTATGAGAGGGTTATTCCAGGCAGGAGGACCAGCAGTGCAAGGGCCCTAGGGACAGTGGTGGAGGGGGCTAAGCCTGATGTGTTGGAAACAGATTTTACAACTATGTCTATAGCACCATGATAATAGATCGCAGGTGGTGTTAATGAAAACTGGATAAAAGCAAAGGATAGGTTTTAAAATGTGATCCCAAAAGAGGAGGACTTAAGGTAGGGTACCATCTACCAATAGTCATTGAGTAAACATCTAACATCCTGTCTGTGCCTTGTGCAGGCTGGATATCTTCTATCTGTTTTTCTTAAAAAAAAAAAGTAAATATTTTAGGCTGTGTGGCCCATATGACATAACAACTCAGCTCTACCATAGTAGCACGAAAGCAGCCATAGATGACATGCAGACACGTGAGTGCCTGTGTCGCAATGAAGCTACAGTTACAGGAACAGGCATAGAGCCAGATTGGGCTGTGGGCCTAGTTTGTTGTACACTGTCTGAGACACTAGTGGGTATAAGGTATTAGATGCTATAACCCCAGGCTCATCTACACTACCCTGGGTCTTAATAATTAGTTGCCTCAGGCTGGTGCTTCTTGATATTTTCCACTGAAGTCCCAAAAGCAGAAGAGAATGAATGGCTATTTTCAATGATCTGGAAGGTACAGGAAATGTAAAATCTCCTGGAGACTTCATATTTTTGCTTAAGAACAAATATGAATTTTACATCCCACTCCATAATAAATTCACTTGTTTCAGTGTGAAAGTGATCTTTCCCAAAACTTCAGAGAAAAACCGACCCTCCAAGCAAATGAATGTTATTAATCCTGTGGCCCCCAGAGCCTCTTGTCCCTGGGGCCTGCCAACAAGTCTGTGAATGACAGAGGTGGAAACTGTGGAGGCAGCTGGGGTTGTTGCAGGTGCCTCAGAATCCTTTCTGCAGACTTTATTTTACACCATTTCCTCTTGTGCTTTTTCTCATGCTTCACTCACTTGTTTATTCATTTATTCCCTCTTTCCATCATTCATTTGGTGTTCACTTTTATAACTCTCCTTTGTGTCACACTAGCTTACGTATTAGACTACACATAGCTCCCAATTTTGTGAGTTTTTTGAATTTTTAATACTTCTCAGTTACTTATACTTGTTTTGAACTTGACATTATTACAAACACCAGGACCTCCTTCGGTTCCAGTCTGATGAGCCTTTGGTTGTTTGCCATGCAAGAGAGAATACGGGCTTTCACCTGACTCTGTAATTCCATGCAGGTTCACAGCCACAGCTCAGCGCTCAGGCAGCTGACTCCCAAACTCCTTTGCAGCCCCTCCTGATTGAATTTGGAGTTTAGATTTAATTATCTTGTCACTCCCTTATACTGATCGTGTTACCTACATTAGGCAAAATTGCAAAGCTTATCTATGTAACCATCCTGTACCATTAAATCAAACTGAACTCAGTTCTATAGTCATAGCAACATGATCATGCTTAACATGATGATGATGGTGAAGATACTGGGAGAATGGGTGGCTGTCACAGTGATGATGGAGGGAGTGACAGAAATGGGGGTGAGAATGGAGATGGTGGCACTGTTGCCACAACAGACAGCGCTGTTAGGAGGCAGCAGAGATCATGGCAGTGGCACTGTTGGAGGCCATGCTATCAGGGAGGGTGATGCAGTGGGAGCCAGAGCCTTGATGTCTGGCTGACAGCTGGGCAACCCCACGATCTCTTCTGTGTTCTCGTCCCAGTGTCCACAGCAACATCCTGCAATGACCCTGGGGTCCCACAGAATGGGAGCCGGAGCGGTAACAGTTGGGAGGCTGGCGACTCCACGGTGTTCCAGTGTGACCCCGGCTATGCACTGCAGGGGAGTGCAGAGATCAGCTGTGTGAAGGTTGAGAACAGATTCTTCTGGCAGCCCAGCCCACCAACGTGCATCGGTATGAAGCAGCTGCCATGTGAACCCCACCCCCGTCCCAGCACGTGGGTGCTCTGGACTTCACCCTCTTTCCACATAAATGGCAGCCACATCTGAGCCTGGCCAGGAGACTTGGAACAGCTGAAAGTTGCAGAAAACGCAAAGTTTGCTTTGCGTGCACACACACATTCACACAATCATGCTCTATGCACTTTAAATCATTCACTTCCCAAAATGGTCTCAATGGTTTCTAAGCAAGGCATGTCCATTCCTTTTCTCCTGGCTCAGGATGTATAGGTTGAAAGGGGACAATGGGTCATGTCAGGTAGTAGGGTCAGCAGGTTCCGCAATGACCCTTCCATTACCCTAAGCACTAGAAGGACAACCATAGGCTCAGTGTATAAAGGAAAGAATGCTGCTGTTCCTCTTCCCAAGGAAACTATTGTTCACCTGGGTGTTGGTTCTGTAGATCTACCCTTAGTCTTCAAATCTCCCCATGTGACGGATGGAGAACTGGAGGCTTTGGGACACATCCCAGGTCATGTCGCTGCCAGGAGTTAGGCCGGAATAATCCTGCTAGCCAGCAACTCGAGACTAGGAAGAGGAGGGGGGAAATTGAAGGGAAAGAAGCACAGGAAAGAAAAAAAGAGAGAAACAAGCATTCTGGGTATTCACTTCCTTTTGGCTCTTTTTCTCAAGCCAGATACTGAATATTTTTCCTGTGTCAACAATGGGTGTTAGAAGGGAACCAATAGTTACTGAGTCCTTACTGTGGGCTGGCCCCACACTGGACATTTATTTATACAGCCTCATTGAACTTTCCCTTCAGCTCTCTGTAATGAGCATCATTCCTTCATTTTACAGTTGGGGAGATGAAAATTGGACACAAATCACAGAGCTAGGATAGGACAGAGCCAACATGGAAACTCGGCTCAGCTTGAATGCAGAGCTTTCCTTTTCCTCCCTCCCACACGGACCCCCATGCTGAGGATGGGCGTGGGCACTTCCGGAGACATAGGTTCCTGCTGGGCCCACCTGGCCATGCCCTGCACCTCTTTCCACACAAGCTCAATCCTGGCATCTGAGGGCTGGCCTTTGCTGGTCATGCTCCGAGGCCTGGTGTTGAAGATAAGCCCTAGATCCTGTCCCCCAGTGGTAATGAGGAGTCCCAGGGGTTTGAGTGACGGGGACATGGAGCCTGGACAGTGAACAGGAAGGTGAGATCTGGACTCCAGAGTCCGTTGCATGATACATGGGGAAGAGCATGGGTAGTGAAGGAGACAGGTCCAAGTTTAGTTCCTGGCTCTGTCATTCACTGGTTCATCAGTGGCCATGAGAAAATTGCTTCAACTCTCTGAGCCTCAGTTTCCTCATCTGTAAAGTGAAAGTAAATATAATTCCTTGTAGCATTATGGGGTGAGCACACAACTTACACCAATCTCAAGAAATACTCACTTTTCTCCTTCCTTCGCTACGTCCTTCCTCTGCCCTTCCTTGTTTCCCAGTTTCCCTCCTTTGAGCTTTTGGATGCAATTCCCTTCCCTGACCCAGAACTTAAGGCCCTGGAGGGACAGGTGAGCTCTGAGACCCCATCCAAACTCAGCACCCTAGCTGGCAGCGGCTCCATAGGCTTATCCGGCAGAGCGAAGGTCCTAAGGCAAGCCCTCCCAGGTGGCAAAGGAAGGCTGCCTTGTGTTAAGCTGGTGAGCAGTAGATGGGCAGTGAGCGAAAGGAAGAGTTTAATTCAGCTTCCGTGACCCATTCTTCTGCACCCTAAGGCCTGGAGAGTGTTTCTCAGGCAACAAAGTGAGTGTCTTTGCCTCTTCTCTCAAACCGCCTAGCCATCCCAGTGACAAGCCTGTAATTTCTAGCTTCCTTGGTCACCTGTCAGGACTAGCCTGGCTGGCCTTGCCATCCCTTCATTATAGGGAGGAAGCAAAGGAAGAAAACAAGAGTTTAATTAGAGTCATCCCTATCTGATAGGCATTGGGCTGGACATTGCAGCTGCATGATCACAAACAGAATCACCATGTGGTCAGTTCAGAGCTCAGGTTCTGGAGCCCAGCTACCTGGGTTCCGGTCCAGCTTCACCACAGCAAGCTGCATGGCCTTAGACAAATTACTCCATCTCCCTGGGCCTTGTTTTCCTCCCCTGTACAACAGGGAAAATAAAAGCACCTGCCTCATAGGGTTAAAGAAGGTAATACTATGAAGTGCTTAGATGTATGGCCTAGGTCATTAAATGCTCCATACAGTGGGAGCGTTATCACCATCACCCTTTTCTGTTTGCTTTCTAGGTGAGAAAGTGGAGGCTCAGAGGGGCGAGGTAACTTGCCCAAATGCACAGCTAGCAAGTCACATAGTCAAAATTTGAACTCAGGCCTGCACACCTTCAAAATACATAGCCTTTGTTGCAACTCTCACTCCTTAGGACATACAACCCATCTACTTCTCAGCCATCTGGAATGATCTGCCAAGGTTGAGGTTGGCAGGGAAAAAAAAAAAAAAAGTTTCAGAAACACCTAGATTCCCCCAATCTGTGGCAAACTTTAAGGAAGACACACACACTCACCCCAGCTGGGCAGGAAGTTGTCGCCTGGTAGCCCTTGTCTGAATGGAGGCATTGTTGTGCTCCCTTGGAAGGCCCCCCAGGGAGTGGGACAGCTGACATGACGAGGGTTTTCTCCTCTCACGGGCTGTGTCACACTGTGCTTCTGGGCAGGACCACTGTCTGCAAACTGAACAGTGTGGGCTTGATTTGTTAAGTGCAGTTTCACTCTGGTGATGCAGGCTTCTGGTCTATCCCGCTCATCCAACTGTCTTCTCTAGAGAAGGCTCAATGAGAAGCAGCAAATGAGATACAAGGCGGACGTGGCTCAAGGAGCCACCCTCACTCACTGACACTCCTGTACCCTGGGCTGCGCCCTGCCAGCCTGTGGGGAGGGACACCCCTCTACTCTTACTGCCGTCACCAGCTCCAAGGTGGTGGAGAAGAAAGGGGAAGAGATAGACCTTGGAGCCAGATACATGTGGTTTTGAGTCTCAGAGTGATTCTGGGCAAGTGACTTAACCTCTCTGAGCCTCATTCCTCCTTTCTAAATCAGGAAGGACCATCCATAGCTCACTGAGTTGCTAGGAGACATAAATGAGATAAGGTATGCTCATATCTGGCATTTAACAGAGGCCCACTTGAGTGTTTCTGGTACTCAAGTCAGTAGTTGAGTTATATTTTCCACAAGGAAAAAACCACACTACTTATGACCACTCAGGTTTTATGTTCAATCATATTAGGATTTTTACGACCTGGCTTGAAGACATACCATTTCTGAAAGCACCCCTGTTGGGGGTTGATCAGCCCTTTAAGCATCACTCTGAGGAAAAGCTGCACTGGGAGGCAATAAAACTCAGCTCTGTTGACAGCAAGCGGCTGCTGTTTGGTTCAGATTTCGAGGATGCATCCTTGGCTCCTGCCTCCATGGCTGCTGTTGGATTTTCTGGCCTTGAATGGCTCTCTGTGCTCCTGTGGGCTCACCGTTTGCCTGCTTCATAGCCAGTTGTCGATAGTGCTTGGTTTTCAAACCAAGCCATGTTTATAGCCCTGGCCATCTTTTCCTCCACTTTATTAAACCCTGATGCTACAGTGCAATAACCCAGCATATTAGTACAGAATCTGATCCAGGATCTGGGGCCTCTGGGTGAGCAACCTGCTGTGTCACTGGCCACCTTCTCTGTCCCCGCCAGCCAGGAAGGCCTGTTGTCTCAGAGGAGGGGTCCACCATGGACTAATTGGGTGTTTGTAATATCTCCATACAACTGAGGCATGCATGCTTTTGGACAAGGTCTTTGGGGAAATTGGATGATTCCTGCAGCCCCCAAGCACTTGCCAGGAGTACCAGCAGTGTAGGAGGCCGGCACACTTGGCAGGTGAACATGACAGTGCTTGCCACTCCTGACCTCAACTGCACCAGAACTCTTGGTAAATCCCCACAACGCTCCCCTGGAAACGACGTGATGGATGTGATGTGGCAGGAGGAGACCAGGCATTTCATGTGTCTAAAGGACGCATGATGTCTTCAGGCTCCTACTATTTACAGTATGCCAAGTGCTTTAACAGACAGACATCTCCAAAATCTCTGCAGCCACCCAATGAAGGAGCTGTCTTTTTGAGCAGTAGAAAGACACTGAGGTCCAGAGGGGTTAGGCCATTTCTTGAAGTAAGGTCACGCAGCCAGGAACTGACAGAGCCAGGGATTTTGTTTGTGAATCATTCTTTAAGGTGAAATTCACATAACATAAAATTAGCCATTTCAAAATGAGTGATTCAGTCGCGTTCAGTACATTCAGTGTTGTGCAACCATTACCTCTAAGGCCAAAACATTTCCATTGCTTCCAGGTAAAACCATGTACCCATTATACTCCACCCCTCCTGAGACCTCCAGAGCCAGGTGTTAATTTGGGCAGGTCAGACTCAATCCTCTTTCTCCTGTGCCTACGAATGCCCCTTAAACTATGAGCCCGTGAAGGGGACAGTCTTACCCTTGTCTTCTCTCCTCAGCCCCCTGTGGGGGTGACCTGACGGGACCATCAGGAGTCATCTTGTCTCCGAATTACCCAGAACCCTACCCACCAGGCAAGGAATGTGACTGGAAAGTGACCGTCTCGCCAGACTACGTCATCGCCCTGGTATTTAACATGTATGTACCTTTCCCCCGGGTGGGAGACCAAGGGGTCAGGACAGCTAAGAGTTACAGACATGAGTCTCTAGGTAAGTATACACAGGTCTCCTGGGAGCAGAGTGCTCCATCCATGGGAGGTGTCGAAGTCCAAAAACAGATGCTAGCATTTATGGAACATGTTATATGCCCAGGACTGTGCTCAATGGTTTCACATGCAGTATTCTTGTTTAATCTTACCGCAATTTATGAAGTAGCTAGTGTTATTTCTTTTTTTTTAACCTCTGGAGCTGTTGAGATTCAGAAAGTAGGGCCTTGCTGAATTCTTGTCTTCTGCCTTCCCGCATTTCCTCCTCTGCTCTCACTTGTCTCCTTCCAGTGTGCTTGTCAGCTTGTGAACAGGCTCCAGTTTTTCTCAGGTGCGTCCCCACTATCTCCTTTATCACTTTTCATTTTCTTGTTTACTGATTTTTAGAAAGAGGAAGAGAAATATCGCTTTGTTGTTCTACTTATTCATGCATTCATTGGTTGCATTTTATATGTGCCATGACTGGGGATGAGCCCACAACGTTGGTGTATGAGGATGGCGCTCTAACTAACTGAGCCACCCAGCCAGGGCTCTCCTTTATTTCTTTTAGAGGCAAGTCTTAACAACAATAGTCTCTGCTTTTCTCTTCTTCTTCCCCTCCTGGTTGCTAAACAAAACGGAACTTGGCATGTTTTATCCTCCTGTTCCTCTTGATCACTCCCTCCATCCCTACTATGCTGCTTCCTCTTGGGGTTTATGAAGCTCCCCCTTTCTGGTTCTCCAGCTTCTGTGACTGTGCTACTTCCATGTCATGCCCCTCTTCTTCAGCTGGATAACTCAGGCCTTTTCTGTTCCTGGACAAGCTCGTGCACTCCCATGGCTTTCCTCTCATAAACTGAAAACTCCCCTCTGCCACCCACCCAGACTTCCTTCTGAGCTGCAGGCTCCCATCTCCAGCTGGTGGTGTCTCCATCTGCTGCTGCAGGAACCTCAGCTGCAGCACATCAGCCTCTTGCTTCTCCCCAGACAAACTCTATTCTGAACGTTGGGGATTGGCACCATCATCCAACTTCACTGCTACTATGAGTGACCAGTCGTGGAACCTCTGCTGCCTTAACACTCCTCATATCTTCCCGTCTTGTCCATCCTCCCAGTTACTGTCTTGGTTGAATCTGGTATTTCCCTTCTAAAGGACTAGCTTAGTCTCCTAACTGGTTCCTCTGCCCCCATCTGCCTTCCATGCCAATCTCTTTAGCCAGCTGGCAGGGTGGTCCTGTTGTGTGAAAATGCTAAGGTAACCACCCTATTTTCCATTTCAATGTATGATAATACTCAGCAGTCAGGAATAAACTAATACATGCAATGTGGGTGAATCTCAAAAATATCACACTGAGTCAAAGGAGTCAGGCATATAAAAAAGTACATAATGTGTGACTCCACTTATATGAAGTTTTGGGATGGGCAAAACTAATGGATGGTGATTTTTTTTTAATCTGTTCAGTGGTGGTTTCTAGGAGAGAAGATTGGGAAGGGGCACCAGGGAACTTAGAATGGTGGAAATACTCTGGAGCTTGATGTGCCTGTGTCAAAATTGGTAGAGTATTAACCAGTGTCACCACAGTAAATTCAATAAATTACAGATATAAACTGGCAGAGTGGTACAGTTAAGAAATGATCACCATACATTAATGTCTCCCTCCCTCTCTGCCTCTCTCACTTCCCCTCTCTCTAAAAATAAATAAAATCTTTTTTAAAAAATCATTTCATGGTGTATAAATTATATTTACTTTAAAAACAAACAACAAATAAATCCTTTATTTTAAAGTCCTAAGTGACTTATTCATCCCTCTAAATTGAAGTCTTGAGTTTCATTCTAAGGCATCTGGCCCCTGCCTACCTCTTCATTCGCACCACCCCTCCCCTGCCACTGCATTCTAACCCCATCTGCCTAACCCCTGAGCTGCAGCCAGAATGAAGTACTGGAAGTTTCCAAGATTATTTCATGCCATTGGGACTTTGCCTCTGCTCTTCCTTCACAGCCACTTCCTTTTCCCTCTTTGTCCAGCCACTGAGGGGCTTTTCAGCTCCCTAGACTCAACTCCAGCTTGGCCCCCACAAAAGCTTCATTTTCTCCTCCCTCAGGAGGATAACCTTTGTGTTATGTGACCCTATATACTTACGCATACTTTAGACTTTGCTGTATCATCTTCTGACCATCATTTCCTCCAGCCCATCACCATCCTTAAGAAGGGGCAGTGTCTGCCATGTCCTGGGTGCCTTGCACAGTGCCTGGCACATTGCAGGTACTCAGATAGAATCGAATTCTTGGAGGAAGACAGTTAGAAAATGGTGGAGCCATTATTTGTGACAAAGACAGACCCACTCCAAATTCCCTCTCTGGTGATTTTTAGAAGAGCAGATGGGTGGAAGCTAAGTTATGGGACAAGAAGACCGTGCCTCCCAGCAATGTAAGGTGAGCCTGCAGCTGCTGCCAATGTGAGAGGGCACCATACAGGAGGGAGCCAGTGCACATCTGGCTCTGCCCTCACCCATCTCTGCCAACCTTTCCCCTTTGTCCTAGAGATGCCACAGCCCGTCTGTCTCATGTCTTAACTAAAGGGTGGAACTGCATCTCATTCTCCGTCCAGCCAAATTGGGTATCTGGGTATGCCAGCTTATGGCTGGACTATGAATGAGTTTGCATTGGAAACTGGTACTCTTCAAACTCATTTCCTCTTTGTTGTTTTCACCTGTGCATGCTCGATTAGTACCTTTGTTGAATTAGTACCTTAGAGTAGAATCATAGCATCGTAGAGTATTTGTTCAGATCTAGTAGATGTTGTGAAACAATTTTCCAAAGTGGTTGAACCCAGTGGGGTATGAGAGCCCCAGTAGCCCCACCTTCTTGTCAGTCCTTGGAATGTTCCATCAGTTTTCACTCTCTCCATTCTAGCAGGATAAATTATCAATGCATTCAAGAACTCTCATATTCAACTTACTAAACTAAAGCGGTTTTAAAAATAGATGTTTTTCCCACACTATGGTCAGGATAACTGAGAAGGACACAAGCTGTTGGTGCCAGGAGTGGTGTGGTAGCAGATCCCCAGGAGAGCTGAGATTGTGCTTGGGAACACAGGAGTGAATCTGGGGTCCTCTGTGACCCTGTCCTGTCGAAGTGACTCCTTGGGTGGCTCCCTCCCTCTCGGAAAAGCAGGTGCAGCACTGTGCAGTTTAAAGAACGCCGGAGGAAGGGAGAAACAGGTTTTGGGCCTGCGCCGCTGAGCCCTGGAGCGTGGAGTTGGTAACTCATTTTGCCCTCTATGCACAGTGTAGTGGATATAGACAATATCATATTATAATCACCAAACTGTTAAAAGAGATTCCATTTCAATTATTCCAACCGCTCAAAAGAAATAATTAAGTGAGGTGATAAAGATGCTAACTATCTCTACAATGGCAATCATATTGCGTATAGAAATGTATCCAGTCAACTTGTACATACTAAATTTACACAGTAGTATATGCTAAATATATTTCAATTTTAAAAGAAAATTTTTAAGAAGGGGATGTTACATTTCAGCTCCAGCTTTCTGGATGCTGACTCTGAAATCGGCCTCCTCTGCCCCAAGCCTGCTTCTTCCGTCTCCTGCGCTGACTGGGAGGTCCCTGGGGCTGCATCCTCTGCTCCCCCAGCCCGGAAGTCTCGGGAATGGGCGCCAGTAGGATGGAGAGGGCTTACTGTCTGGGAGGCCTGGAACTGCTCCCCTAGAGTCACCAAGGGACAATTGTATTGAAATGATTATGTCATTTTGTCTTTTATTCTATGATGTGGCAATTGCATTTTAGATGTTAAACCAACTTCATGCCCAATATGAGCCTCTATTTGACCTTAGTGGGGTGGGGATGGGATGTTTTTGTTCCCCAGCTTTAACTTGGAGCCTGGCTATGACTTCCTCCATATCTACGATGGACGGGACTCTCTCAGCCCTCTCATAGGAAGTTTCTATGGCTCCCAGCTCCCAAGCCGCATCGAGAGCAGCAGCAACAGCCTCTTTCTCGCCTTCCGCAGCGACGCATCAGTGAGCAATGCAGGCTTCGTCATCGACTACACAGGTAACAGCAGCTCATCATGTTCCTGGGGTCACAGTACATGGACCTCTGTCCCAAGGACACTCCTAGGCCATACGCTGGCACTTGGCCATTGACTGGATACTTTCTGATACTTTGTGATCACATTTTCTAATCCCTCTAGTTTCCTTTTTTTTTTTTTATTCTCTGTACTTTTGGATTAATGAAGACAAGTTTAATAGTGTAAGTGTCAAGAACAGAGGTCAGAAAATTCTTTCTTAAAGAACCAAATAGTAAACATTCTTGGCTCTGAGCCATATCATCTCTATCACAACCATTTGGCTCTGCAGTTGGCAGCACTGAAGCAGCCAAAGATGGAATACAGAGGAATGGGCGTGGCTGTGTCCCACATAGTCTACTCACAGAAATCGGCCACGGTGGCTGCCTGGTCTAGACTGTCTGATTAACTGGGCTCAGGGCTCATGCTTACTGGGCTTAGGGCAGTTGTGTGGATTTGGGCAAGTTAATTTAACATCCGGAAACTCCATTTTCTCATCTATAAAATGAGGGTAGAATAACTTCTATCTCATAGAAGTGTACACATCGACGAGTTCATGCATCAAAGTATAGTGGTTGACACATATCAGGCACTCGTGATACCAAGCAGGAGCACTCCTAGTCGTTAGAGTAGTCCCAGGCTCTGGAGCACTCCACTTTCTTCTCCTCTCCCCCTGACCTTTTCTTCTTCCCTAATTATCCTGGGTACCATTATCCAAATCTTAACTCCATTTCTTGCTTGATTTGGGGCTTGGCAAGTTATTATCTCTTGGAACCCATTTCTCTATCTTTATCTACCTAATTATGTTTCAGAAGGTTAAATTTAAAAGGTATTGTATGCTTACATATAATATATCTGAGTGTAATGGCCAGCATGTACTAAAAACTCTAGCTACTGTAGAGATGATTGATTCTGTTAATGTTACTGTAACCCAAGTTCAACCAGGCCTCATCAGCCTATGTGCACAAATGGAGTCACATTACCCATTAAAAACAAAAAGTTTCTGGCTCATGTCCCCCACTTGCATAATATAGGACCTCAGCAACCTTTTAAAGTGCTCTTGAATTAAATATTTTTGGCAACTCCTGGGAATATCGCACATGAGCTCACAAATACTATCAATCATATTAATGGCTAACTTAGTGCCTACCAACTTCTAGCACTGTCCTAAGTACTTTACACCCATGCATTCAGCAAAATCCTGATAACCGTCAACTGTCTGCTATTTGTCAGATACCATTCTAGAAGATACTTGGTGCACAGATGAGAGGATGTTCTGCTTGTGGTCTTCTTTCCTCATGTGGCTGGGCCTGGGGAAGATATTTTGCTGTCCTCTCTTCCTCCAGACACCCACCGTTCGATCAACCTCCTGTATGCAAACCCTTCTCCACATGCTGATATCAGGGCAAACACTGTCACAGGCAGAATTCTAACAGAAGACACAGCTTAGACATAGCCCAGGACCCCACCGCTCCACCCATCGCCATCCCAGCTGCCATATTATTACCACCACCACCATCATCATCTTTCTTCTTAGTCATCCCCAAAAGCATGCCTTCATCATTGCCCTCAGTTTTCCCAGCCTGCGGTCCTTCTGTTGTATAAACTTGCCAAACTATACCCTTTATTATACCAACACCCAAATGGCTGAGCATGTCCAGAAAAAGTCACACAGATATGGTACATAGAGCTGCCTCAGAAAAAATCCTTTAACCCAGCCAAGACTGACCAGCCCCAGAGTGACTCCTGACTTGTCCCATCTCAGTCTTCTACTTGGTGGACATTCCAAAATTTCACCCTAAATGTTACCACATTCAGCCTGCTTACAACATGACTTCATTTCATCATCCCTGGATGTAGTAAGTTACTAGGTGGAAACTCCCTCAGCTTCTTCCCTTATCACCTTGTTCATGGTAACCTGGCTGTGACCACCTTTCCCCTAGGTCTTCTCCACTGAATCCATGGGCAAAAGCCACACCCCCAGGTCCTTTTTACTAAAAAGGTCCTTTCCACTTTCCTCTGTTGGCCCAAAATCCTATCTAGAGGAGTCCTCAGGTCCAAAACACAGCCCCAAGGAATAAGGCCTACCTAGATGCCATCCGAGCCAGCCAAGTGCCTGAAGGAGCCCAGTCACTGGAGAAAAGGGTAGGGGGCAGGCACAGCCCACCCATGCACCCTTCACCACCTTATTCGGATCTGTGGTACCAGTATCAAGATAAATGTGTCTGTTTAGGGAGGCACCAGGTGAGACCTGGAGCTGTCATCCATCTTTCTCAGATTGCACACGCCCTAATATTAGCCTTTACTGTGTCTCCCAGTCTCTGCTTAGGTAGTCCATTTTCTGGGGCCCAGGGACCCCTGCTTTATCCTTTGGTCTCCTCCTCCCTATCCCAAGGATCCCTGGATTCCCAGAACTGGTCTACTTTGCTACCAGATCCTTGGCCTCAATGATACTCACCCATGTTCAATATCTCTACAGAGGTAGCCTCCATCAGTTATGGACTAGAAGAAATTGAACAAGTTGCATAACTTCTCTGAGCTTTAGTTCCTCATCTTTCAAAGAGGGACAGTGATACTATGTGAAAGAGAGGCTATGAGGGTTGTTAAATGGGCATAGGGTGCTGGCGCTAGCAGGTACCTGGTGTATTTTGATCCATACTCTTCCATCCTAGAGCCTGTTTCCTATGCAATGGATATTTCATTTGCTCTGCCCTTGCTTGAGAGGGAGAAAGGTTTGTATCCTTCATGGGGTTAGCCCAGTAGAATTAGTGTATTTTCTTTTCTGATTACTAAAAATTATAAAGTGCAATTATGATGTTGAATACAGGCATACCTCAGAGATATTGTGGGTTCCATTCCAGGCCACCACAATATAGCAAATGTCACAATAAACCTAGTCACACATTTTTTTTGTTTGTTTGTTTCCCAGTGCATATAAAAGTTATGTTTATGCTATGGTATAGTCTATTAAGTGTGAGAGGGCATTCTGTCTAAACAGAAGAACAATGTACATAACTTAATTTTTAAATATTTATTACTAAAAATGCTGTCATCTAAAGCCTTCGGCGAGTCGGAATCGTTTTGCTGGTGGCGGGTCCGCCTCTGCTGCTGGCAGGTCCGCCTCTGCTGCTGGCTGCTGGCGAGCAGGGTGGTGGTTGCTGAAGGTTGGGATGGCTGTGGCAATTTCTTCAAATAAGAGAATGAAGTTTGCTGCATCAATGGGTTCTTTCTTTCACTTGAAAACTTAGAGGCTGTTTTAGAATTAATTGGCCTTATTGTAATGTCTCAGGAATAGGGAGGCCTGAGAGAGCAAGAGAAGTGGGGGAACTGCTGGTTGGTGGAAAAGGCAGAACATACACTGTCTTATATGAGTGCAGTTTATGTCAGCCCCTCCCAGAAAATTGCAATAGTAGCATCAAAGTTCACTGATCACAGATCACCATAACAAATATAATGGTAATGAAAAAGGCTTGATGAGAATTACCAAAATGTGACACAGAGACACGAAGTGAGCAAATGCTATTAGAAAAATGGAGCTGGTAGACTTGCATGGCACAAGGTAGCCACAAACTTTCAATTGGTAAAAAAAAAACACAATATCAGTAAAGTGCAATAAAGTGAAGCACCATAAAACATGGTACATCTGTACATATATACTGTGTAATATGAATACTTGTGATAACTGTGAGCTCTGGATACTTATCCAGACCTTCTCAAAGAAATGAGATACACTGCACTCAGTGAGCCCATAGAGCACTGTGAATGCAGTTGTTGTCCAGATGGATTCTAGGAAGAGAAGAAGTGGCTTCAAGAAGCCATCTTCTGTCCAAAGACAGAACCCTGTCATGTCAAGAGATCGAGAACTCTGCTAATGCTGAGGATGTGGGTCTCCTGGGAGTTGTGGCTTTAAGGGTCCTGCTTTGGGAAGTGAGAGGAGCCATGGGGAGAGATGTTGCACACTCAGCTTGGCTTAGTACAGTGAAAACCAGTCTCTGGGGTCCAACCCCACCCCAGGGCAGACAGACCAGAAGTCTTCCCCCATCTTTCCAGTTTCCCAAGTGTAAGACAAGAACAGTTGGGTTGCATCTTAGGGATCATTTACTTTCAAATCCAGAAACCCATTCATTCCAACTTAAGCAAAAAAAAAAAAGAAAGAAAAAAAGGAAGGAAAGGGGGTGGGGGAGGCATTTTGTTATTTAAAAAATGCAAAGATAGATAACAAAAAACAACGAGACAAAATAAAAAAGAATTTATTGTAAGAAAAACAACTAGCAACCAAAATAATTTAAGCTAAACAGGGTTCTGTGTTTCAACAATATAGATAATGAAAATTTACTCAAACTTAACATCAAAAGGGAATGTATTTTTAGAATACAAGAGCCCAAGGGCAGGAAGTGTAAAGAACTGAAGTCAGAATTGGGGAGTCAGAGGTTGAGATTACCGTTTTGTCTCCAGGACCACTCAGTCTCCTCCCTGCTACTTTCTGAGTTTCTTGCTACATTCTTCTCTTTATGCAGATTAATTTTCATTGCTTCTTCATTTTCCTAAAGTGTGGCTGCCTTACTCTTGACTTTGAACCACTTTCCATGCATCCCAATTCCAAATCCCAGAGGGCCATCAGATCAACCAGGCTTATGTCAAGTGTCCATTGGGCAGTGTCATGGGGGTAGGCATTTTCATAAGGGCTGGGGCAGACCAGGCCTTTTTACCCACTCGTTCACTCAGTAATTGAGTGGGAGCCTGCTATGTGCCAGACACTGTTAGGGGCTGAGAACAGAGCAAGGAGCAAAAGAAAGTCCTTGGCTCTAAGGAGTGCACATTCTAGACTGATAGACATTTCTATTACATATGAGAAACTGGCATTGGCAGCCCAGCTAATCATAAGGCCAAAATGGGCAGTTCCTCAGTGTCTCTGTTCAATTGCTCCTGGAAGGTGCCTTCAGTGCCTCAGTCATCTCTGGACAGACCTCCTAGGAGAGGATTCTGAAGGCAATCCTGTCATTTGTGGGTTTCTATGAGACCCTGCTCTCAGGCACTTCTCATTTGCAGTCAGCCTTCTGGGTTGCTTTTAGCCTTTGCTAGAAGGAAACAAAGGGGATGAAAAGGGTCCTGTCTTTTGAAGACAGTTATTAAAAGTGAGTCCCAGGGAGATTATTGTCTGTTTCTAGGCCACAGAAATCAGCAGAATAGGTGGGTGGGGACCTTTATTCTCATCTTCCAACAGGTGTGGTGGCCTCTTCCTGGGCATGGACAGGCTGGGACATCCCACGTGAGGGTAGAGACTATTTGTTCATTTGACAAATGTTCATTGAGCTTCTACTTCATGTCATTCCCTGTGCTAGATACAAAGGATATAACAGTGAGTGAAATGGCCATGGTTGCTATGCTAAGGTAGTGTAGAGGTAAGTGAGGGGAGTAGACAAGCAAGAAGCATAAGAAGTTAGGGAAGAACAAGCTGCTGTGAAAAAGAGAAATGAGAAGCCCACTTCAGAATTGGCAGTCAGTCAAGGTGAAGGGCTCCCAGAGCCAGTGACATTGAAACAGAGACATAAAGGCTGAGAAGACCCCACTGTGCAAGAGCAGGGGTGAAGCGGTGCCCGGAGAGAGGGAAAGAGTTCAAAGCGTGTTAGAGAATCTGAAAACTCAGGAAAGGCCAAGGTGAATCAACCTTTACTGCAAGGTACTAAAATGTACCTGTTTTCTCTTTCAAGCCTTTGGAGGTAACACTGTGAGCCAAGGAGTTGCAGCCAGATTGCCACACCTGCCCCTACCATCACCACTGTCACCAGCCACCATTGCTGTGGGGCTTCCCTTCTAAATTCAAAATGGCAGTCTCTTCATTGCTGCCTATTTTAAAAGAAATACCTGTTTGTAGGAAAAATTCAAACAATACAGAAGCATACAAGTTGTACTCCAAAAATGTAACATCTTCTGATACTACCTCTCCCTAAGTACTGTTATTAATGGTTTGTTATCTCATTCCATATATTTTATACAAATATAAAGTAATGTAAAGTCTAGACCAAGGTTGACAAATCATCTGTAAAAAGAAAAATAGTAAATATTTTAGGTTTAGCAGGCCAGATGGTCTCTGTTGCATCTGCTCAACTCTGCTGTTATAATGTCAAAACAGCTGTAGATAGTATGTGAACAAATGGGCATAGCTATGTGCCAATAAAACTTTATTTATAAGAAAAGGCAGGGAGCCTGTGAATTGTAGTTTATCAATCACAGTTCTATCTGAATGGGATTACAACATGTGTACTAACCTATAAAATAGATTTTTTTTTTTTTTTGCTTTGTTTTGTTTTTTGCCCAGCAATGTAGATCTTGGACATCTTTTTATATCAATATTCAAAAACGTCCACTCTTGTTTTATAAAGGCTGCTTATATTTCAGTGGATGGCTCTAATTCAACCTTTTTTAAGTAGTTCTTTACTGGTCTAGTGTTTCAGTTGTTTCTTTTTTTTCCTTATTACAGTGTTTAAAAATGGCCCTTATCTATTGGAGGAAGCTGGTTCTTTTATTTTTTTAATCCTCACTTAAAAACATGTTTACTGATTATTGATTTTAGAGGAAGGGAGAAGCGTCAATGTGAAAGAGAAACATCGATTAGTTAAACCCACAACCTAAGTATGTGCCCTAATCAGGAACCTGTTGGTATATAGGATAATGCTCCAACCAGCTAAACCACATAGACAGAGCAAAGCTGGTTCCTTTAATTTTCCCTTTTTGGAGGGTTTGGGTTTTATTTATTGTCATCATGATGTTTTAGTCATTTAGTTCCAACATTCGTGGCTGAGCTCTGGTTTTGCAGGCCGAAGACCTAATTTTGGTCTTAATTCTACTTCTTCACAGTTGAATGACTTGAAAACTTATTTAGCCTGTCAGATCACCACATTCCTCATTCATAACCTGGACAGGAATGTACCTGGTCCTGCCTGCTGCAGCAGCCATTGTGATAGACATGCAAATGAGGTAACAGATTGGAGAGTGCTTTTTTGAAAATTATAAAATGATAATCCTATGTAAGAGGCTATTATCATTATGATTATTATTGTGATAATGTTGGAAGGTGATGTCTTCTTGCTTTGACATGTGAATAACTATAGAATGGAGTCTGTAGTTGAATCATCGGTGTGGTTTTGATTTCCCCAGCCCTGAGGTATTTAGCCAATCCATTTAGCATCATTTTATTTAGCCCCTATCGTGTCAAATACAGCCAGCCCTGGTGCCAAATTCTGTGCTAGTTGCCAGAATTAAGAGATTAGGTGATGCTCTGTCCTCTATGAGTTCAGAACCCACCAAAAAGAAATACACTTCCCAGATTGCAAGATAATGCCATACACACTATAGTAGCGAGAAGAAAACCAGAATTTTGCAGACAGAAGACAATATTTAAAATCTTGCTCAAGAGAAGGTGGCATTGAGAAGTGTAGGAGTCTGCTGTACAGAGGAGGGAGGAAAGGATCCTGACAGAGTGTAGAACTCTGGAGCAGTCATACCCATCTGGGGCCCCATGCCAGTGCAGCAGTTGCTTTGTATGAGGTAGAAGTTTATCCTCCTTCCTGCAAAAGAAACCCAGAGACTGCCATCCAGAGTTAATGAAGTGGCTTCACTAGGTTCCTTTGACTTTCCGTCCTATCATGCTGATACATGGCTCCCATCCCCAAGGTTATCTCAGGATCCAGATGGCAACTGTAGATCCAGCCATGACGTTGGAATTCCAGACCAAGGAAAGGCCAAAGAGCATCCTCTCAGCTGTCACCTTCTCTTAACCAGCCTTTCTAGAAATCCCACACTTACCCATTTAAAAAATATTTATTGAGTGCCCACCATGTGCCAGACACTGGACTATAGCATCTGACAAAACTGGAACTATGTCCTTATAAAACCTACATTCTAGTGGAGAGAGACAGGAAAAATAAGGTAAATGTACTGTATAACACATGAGACAGAACTGATCTCAGTGTAGAGAAGAAGAAAGCAGAGAAGGATGACAGGGAGTGTTGAGGAAAGGAATATTGAAATTTTAAACAGCTGGTTCAGAAGGTATCACTCTCCAACATGATTTCCAGCCCTAGATTTCTAACCAAACCTAGACATTTATTTTAAATCTTTAAAGAGATGAGAGAAGGAGCCATGCAGATGTGGGGAACATTCTATACACAGAGGCCAATGTGGTTTAGCAAAGTTAGTAAAGGAACAAAGAGTTGATGTCATAGAGGGAAAGACTGGAGGCAGAATATGCAGGAACTCAGTGAGACAGTAGCTATTATTTGACCTGTGTTTGTATCTCTTTGGCCAGATCTAGCTGTGCAGGAAGCTGGAAGATACAGATTTTAACTGGTGCTTTGATACTCTGCATAAAATCTGGGTTGTTTTTTTGTTTGTTTGTTTGTTTTTTAACTTAAGGATGAAGGTGGAGAGTGGATATTGGATGCTACAGCCAGTTTTGCCTGTTATTAACTATGGGAATTTGGTTCCAAGTTACTTAATTTCCCTGAAATTCAAATAAGATTTGACCCTCTCTGAATTTATAAAAAGACAGATGACATATGGGACCTGGCAACAGTTCCCCGCCTCTCTGTGATTCACATTTGATTCACCTAGTTGTCTTGCCAGAGCAATTTTAAGGGGAGGACAGGCTTGATGTGGGGGCCAGGGAACCCACTCAGGGGCCCTCTGCTGAGTAGGAGGCCATTTGCTGGGTCTCACTTGAGTTTGAATTCAGTGGTACATGCGGGACCGCTCCACCCCTGGATGCGGGCAAAGACAAAGAGCAGGACCTTCATAAAGGGGTCCACTGCAGGAGCGTCTAGGCTCGGCAGGACCACAGACTCAGTCAGTCAGCAGGCTGAGGGGCAGCTGAACAGCACACTGTCAAGCCATGGCTGCCTCCTGTATAAGTAGCTTAAAAGGCACCCACATGACAATGACAGCATCAGCAAATTAACGCTTGAGTCATTCATCTTCCCACTCAGATCCCTTCTGTTTTGGCGCTTTCCTCTTTACAACTGCTTTTTGAATTTCTGAGCCCTCCTGCAAGGAGGAGCCCCCATCTCTAGACCTCTTGGTAGCATGGCCTCCAAGACTCCAGTGGAGCCCTGATACTCACTTGCACTTCCCTGATACTGGCCAGCCTCAGCTGTGTCCTGGCCCTACCCAGCCCTGATCCCAGGCCTCTTGACTTTCGGTGGTCCTGGCCGAAGGAGGGTAAGAAAAGGCAGCAGTGGATGTAGTGAACATTGGCTTCTGATGGTAAGGGAGGCTATGGAGGTTCAGGGTCCTGACTGGTCCTGTAATTGCTCAGGCAGCATCATATCCACTCTTGCCCAGTGCAGAGGGACAGAATGGTTGCCTGTTAGGCACATCCATGCTATATCTGATTGGGGAGACATGTGAGCACAATGTCTAAATGGAAAAGTTCTGCTGTTTTAATGAACCAGCAAGTACCTAGTGCCCCAGTGCAAAGCCCTGGAAAACTGTATCAGAGACCTGGACTTACCCTGGAGGCTAAAGTAGAGTTTTCTACTTTCTTCTTAAATCTAAGTATTGGTACCCGTACACTCGTAAGTTCCTACAAGGTACAGATATGACAGCCAGCAAAGCCAGTCCAGCTTCACCTGAACCACAGCACAGGGGTAGGCAAAAGAAAGAGAAGAGGAGAAAGCAGTCCCCCCAAATGGGCCCTGCTTCCCACATGGAGAGAGGAGGCTGAGAAAGGCTGCCTGCCATGCTTAGCATGGGCAATCAAACATGAGCAATGGGGTGGACTGTTCCTAAGCACTGACCTATACCACAGTGCCCCTGTCCCAAGCTGGGAAATGGCCCAGGACCCTCAGCTCCTGCCAGTCAGAGCACCACATGCCTTCCCTGGGAAAGTGGGTTGAGGGGTGACAAAGCCCTCAGGGGTTTCCCTGGAGTTCTGGCCTTTGTGGACCAGGGCAGGCATAGGGGGTGAGGAGGTGAAATTTCACTCTTCAAGATGATTTCCAGCCTTATGTTTCTAACTAGATTTTAGAGGTTTCTGGCCCTGAAGGAACAGGACCAGCAATCCCAAATTCCCATGTGCTCTGTGGCTAATTAGTTAGGGCTTCCCTATGGGTGCTGCTCCCTGGAATTAGGCCACTTAAGAATCCTGTGTACATGTTTGTTTTTCTTCTTTACTTTTTCCAGAAAACCCACGAGAGTCATGTTTTGATCCTGGTTCAGTCAAGAACGGCACACGAGTGGGGTCTGACCTCAAGCTGGGCTCCTCCATCACCTATTACTGCCACGGCGGCTATGAAGTACAGGGCTCCTCCACGCTGACCTGCATCCTTGGGCCCGATGGGAAGCCTGTGTGGAACAATCCCCGGCCAGTGTGCACAGGTGCTAGAGCTGGGTGGGAAGGAGAAGGCGCAGTGAGGGCCTGCCAGAGGCAGGAGGGACTGTGAGCAAGGGGACAGAGGAGAGGATACAGGGTCCTCAAAGCAGGGGCTCCCTGGGTTTGTTGTGAGTGAGAATGGCTGATAATTCACCAGGTATACTCATCCCTGTCAGTATGTCATCTCTCTCAGATCGCATAGTGTCCCCACCCACTCTCAGGTAGATGCCCTCAACAGTGGCCCCCAGACATGCCAGTAGCTCATACCAGGGAGAAGGGAGTGTAAAGGTGAGCCAGCCTATTCCTGGTCCTAGGGAGAATCACTGAGAGGCCTGTCGTGTGCAAACTTAAGGCCAAGGGGCAGCCTGACTCCAGGGAACCTGGGTTAGCCGTGGAAACCTAGCAGATAGGATGGAATATCAGAACTTCAAGAGCATGGTGGCCACCTGAGTTGAAAAACAAGGAGACTCCTTTGCCCAGGTGAAAGAGCCTGACTCTCTAAGGTTCATCCCCTGCAGAATAAGGTACCATAGATGAGAAGAGAGCGTGGCTGAAACAAGTGGGCTGGCCTCTCCTGGTGGGGCCAGTCTGGGGAAGCCATAGCTGTCTACTGCTGCAGACACTTACTACCCAGGTGCAGCATCAACCGTGGGAGCAGCACATTAGTTCTGGTTCTACTTGTAAGCAGAAGAGGTCCCCAAAGGCTCTCCAGGGCCATGCCTCTAGGGACCAATGCCATGTTAATGGTTAGAAGGTCAGGATTAACATACGCTCAGGAGGGCCCTGATACTATAAAGGTGTGTTTTAGGTCATGTGCCAGGTCAGGGATGGCTGTTCTCAAGCAGGGAGGGCAGTGTCCTCAGAACTCCCCTCCCCCCCACTGGTGGACGTGGACCTCCTGGCAGCCTTGCCAGTGTCAGAAGCACAAGCAGGGAGTGAGCAGAACAGAGGATGGACACCTGATGGGAGGCCCACAAGGTCACCTGTCCTCTGTCTGATTTCTCTTTCAGCTCCCTGTGGAGGACAGTATGTGGGTTCAGATGGAGTGGTCTTGTCCCCCAACTACCCCCAGAACTACACCAGTGGACAGATCTGCCTGTATTTTGTCACTGTGCCCAAGGATTATGGTATGAAGTTTATTGTATGTTTGTTTGTTTATGTTTTCTGACTCTTTCCAGCTCCTCAGGCCCTTCCCAGTTGTATCCCGATTCCACTCTCAATTGTATCCACTCCCACCATGGGAACAGGCAGAACAAGGTCCCATACATGACAACTGAGTGTGGATGCCGTGAGGTGGCCTGCAGAATGTACTCCTGACACATGAGGGAAGGAGGGGCAAATCAGCTGGAACCAAGGGGATGGGGGTGGTAAGAAACTAGGCAGGACTGAGAGAAGGCAGGAGGCACTGGGCTACCCAGCACAGCCCAAGTCTGAATAGATGTGCTACAGATCCACCCCAACTGGGAAGCCTGGATGGGCAGCCAAGGGGCAGGAGGAGGTGAGGAGTGGGATGGAGCTGGGCTTGCAAATATAGGTGAGGGAGCTGGGAGCTGCGTCATCCCACTGTGCCATCTGACAGCCGGACCCTGGTCCAGCAGCTGTAAATAGGAAAAGCAAGAAAAGTGTGAGGAGCAGGCCCATGTCCTGAGAAGACAGAGATACCTCCAGATTCCAAGAATCCAAAATAAAAAGAAGCCAAGCTTGTCACCAGGTTAACAGTGGGGACAGGCAAGAGTCCTGACTGCCCTGGAGGACTCAGGAAGTTCCTGAGGAGCACAGGCCAGTTGTACCTGGGCAATCGGTTCACCAGTCTAGCTGCTTTCTCCCTGGATCTCCTCTTTGTAGGAGGAGTAAGAACTATTTCTGAATGCATACAGTAGGTGTTGGGTGGGGCGAAGGGCATCGATATATTCTGACCACCTAGGAGAGGGGCAGGGCAGCCTGCAGAGAGCTGGCTGCTTAGTTTTAAGGGGTAGGATAGAGTGGGTGCAGGGACAAGGGCCTGAGAGCACATGGAAAATGGGAGATGTCATCCAAAGCCCTTTCATGTCCTGAGTAGCTGCTGCAGCTGCTATCTGGGAAAGGAGTAGGATTAGCTCAATGCCACCTGACTGCTGGGTCATCTTGACCCACGTGGGAGAACGCCAGCCAGCCCTTCACAGCCCCTGTGTCCCTGGCCCTGGTCCCTGCCAGTGTGCTAATCAGCCAGTAGAAAGGCTTAGCAAGGAGTTAGCCCCATGAACCAACAAATTCCTCTGAGGTTTCCCCCTTCCTGGCCTGGGGTCCTCCAGACTGCCACTCCTTGCCCCCAACATGGCCGCGCCAGCTTCTGCACTGAGATCTCCACACCATGTCTCCCCCACAGTGGTATTTGGACAGTTCGCCTTCTTCCACACCGCCCTCAATGACGTGGTGGAGGTGCATGATGGCCACAGCCAGCACTCCCGTCTCCTCAGCTCCCTGTCGGGCACCCACACAGGTACCCAGGGCTCGGCCAGCAATGGGGATATGGCGGGTTGTGGGTATCACAGGCCAGCTGAGGGGGAGAGGCCCTGTAAGCCTGGCTACGGGTGGAACCCCACAGTTTTGTGTTTGTCATGCACCAGTGCTGTCTACCACACAACAACCTAGAGGGGGGCTCAGAAACTATTCTTACCCCTAGCTGTGTTTGCACCACCCCCATGGGGTGTAACAATCCCTGTTGTTTTGTATTTAGCCTCAACATGTTTTTCTAATTATAAACATACTGCATTTTCATTGTAGAAAACTTAGAGCCAACAAAAAAATAATTATATAGGGAATTAAAATAAATAAAAGCCACCCAGAAAGTACCATTGAAAAGATGGAATGTATTTTCTTCCAGTCTTTATATCTACTTAGACTTAATCGTTTATATATTTTATTGAACAAAGCAATATGCATATTTTATTGAAATACTCATTGTGAATGTTTCTCTGTCATTATTTCATTCTATAACAGAATTTTAAAATGCTGCATAATAGTCTATCATACAGTTATTTAAAATGTATGTAATGAATTCCCTATTATTGAACATAGATTGTTTCTAGTTTTTCACTTTTATGTACATATAATAATACAGTGTGCTGTACATGACATTAGACACATCTGTGCTACTTTAGAATATCTAGAAGTAAAATTGCCAAGTTAGAGATGTGAGATCCTTAATTCTTATTTAACAAATTGTCAAATATACCCCTAGAAAGTTCTTGCCATTTTGTTTACCAACAGTGAATAAAAGGGCATGTTCTATCCTCACAGAATTAGTTAATTAAAAAAAGAAAAGCATTATCAGCTTGAAAAGTGAAAATGGTATTTCATTTTTCAGTTTGCCTTTTTGTTACTAGTTAAGCTAACCTTGTTCTGATGAAATTATTAGTCCATGCATTTTTTACTTGTGAGTTAGTATTGATTTTTCTATTAGTATTAATTTTCATATTTATTTAGTAAAATACCGTATTATAACATAAATATATATGTACAAGTACATATACAATATGCTATAAAAAGCTCTTGCCTATATTATATGCTGTAAAAGGTCATCCCTATAGTTTGTCATACGCCATCTAATTTTCTTCAGAGTGTGCTTTAAAGTCAGAAAATTTAAATTTTCTATGATATTAAATCTATCAATGTTTTTCTTTTATGGTTTCCTTCTTTACTTTCATGCTGACAAAATAAACATTCCTCTGTGGGCTTTTTAACTTCTTTTTAGTTTCATTGTTTTGCTTTAATAACTTTGGAATTTATTTTGATATATTATTTGATAGAGGAAATATGGTCATATTCTTTCAAATTTAGTCAGTTGTCCTAACAAAACTTTCAAAATGCTGGATTTACATATATTACATTTTTATGAAGAAAAAGGTACATGTCTATACTTTTTATTCATTTCCTCTAAGTGTCTGGTTTATTCTTATATCAATATCAAAAAGCTTTAATTATTGTCACAGTATAATAATGTTTAATATTATCTTAATTTTAAACATATGGTTAGATAAGTCACAATAGGTATCCTTTGTTTTGAATTTTTATTGGCTTTTCTTGCTTAACTTTGCCTCCTGATAAACTTTAGAAATATGTGTCAAGTTTTAAAATCACATTGGAATTCCTATTGGAATCCATTAAAATTATACAATAGATTACTTGGGGGAAAACGCACATCTTTGTAATAGGAATTGTGCTTCCCATCCAGGAACATGGTATATCTCTCCATTTATTCCTCTTTTGTCCCCTTAGGGAAGGTGCTATAATTTTCATTTAGTCAGTGTGCTTTCTTTGTCAATTTTATTCTTAGGATAGTTCATGGTAATTTTTGTTGCTAATGGGCCTCCCATGTTTCTAATTGGTCTTTGCCAGTATATTAGAAGACTGGTATTTTTGGTGTATCCCATTTGTAAAGTCATTGAACCCTCCCCAACAACGCTAACACTGCCAGCTGATTTCCTCAGGTCCTTTGGGCTAGAAGTAATATCCTCTGTGGGTACATTTGTCTCATCATTTTACCTCTTCCTTTTCAGGGGTTTTTCTCTATTTTCTTCCATAGTTACTGGTCTGCCAGGTATCTTACTTTGTTATTAATGCTGATGTTTTATATTTTTGTAAAAATTTTAGTTTGTAATTAATTGAACATTAACAACATTGCTTATATAACATACTACTATCATGCTATTTAATCTCCTTTCTATTAGTAGTTATATCTCATGCCTTTACAATGCTGAATGCTGTAGTCGTAGTTCCCCTTTTTACTTAGCTGGACCAAAGGGTTTTCTTGTTGTTTGTTTCATTCTGATTTATTTTTTAACTGCGTCTACTTACCAGTTCTTCTGTGGAGTTTTTTTCCTAATTATTTTCTTATTAATTAGTCTCTCCTTTTTTTCATACTCTCTCCCCATTTTTTTTTTCTGCAGACTACTTTGTTCTTGTTCTAACATCTTGAATTGAGAGCTTTGTCTCTTATTTTCTCTGTGTAATAAAGAGCATGTTTACAGCAATATATTCACCTCTAAGCATAGTTTTGGCTTCAAATCATAAATTTTGATATGTACGATTTTCACCATCATTACTTCCTAAATAATTCATAATCGAATTTTACTCTTTTTTTCCCAAGGGTAACTTTCCTCCAGAGAACCTGGATTTCATTCTTGTTACGTTTATGCGGTTTTTTTGGTTTTACGGTCATGTGGTCAGGGAATGTAGTTTGTGCCGTTCTACTTTGGAGATTAAACGAGGCTCTCTCAGTACCCAAGGACACTTTTTTTTTTTTTAATTCCCTAGGTATCTAAGAAGAGTAAGGGGTTCTCTGTAGGGTTGAGATGCCATGGAGAGAGGAGTGTGAGCCCAAGCCCTGCAGGCTTGCAGCCTGCACTCTAATCCAGCTCTTCCACCTCCTTTTGTGGTGCCTGTGGGCACAACACTTGGCCACTTTGAAGTTCAGTTTCTTCATCTGTAAAATGCAGAGTAAGAGTTCTACCTCCTAGACTTATTGTTGGGATTCAGCAAGCTTTGTAAGGGCCATTAGATCAGTTTTATTCAATTTTGCTCTTCATATCTATTATAGCAGTGGTTCTCAACCAAATGACTTTTCCACACCATCAACCCACACATTCACACCCAGCTGGCACTGTAACTTGGGATCTCTTGAGGTAGGATGCTTTTTCAAAATCTTTATGTAGATAGATGATAGGTAGATAGATAGATAGATAGATAGATAGATTCAAAATCTGTATATAGATAGAAGTTTAAGCAGGTACAGATGTGTTAAGTATAGGTATAGGTAGAAATAGATATGTATACTTTAATTTTTTTTATTTTTAAGCTTTTATTTATTATTTTTAGAGAAAGGGGAAGGGAGAGAAGAAGAGAGACATCAGTGTATGGTTGTCTTTCACCTGCCTCCAGCTATGGACCTGGCTGGAGACCTGGCTTGCAACCTGGTTCTGTATCCTGACTGGGGAATCGAACCAGCGACCTTTGGGTTCACAGGCCAGGGCCTTATCCACTGTGCCACCAGCCAGGGCTTCTAACAATTTTTATATTTGTTTGCCTGATATGTTTTTCCTTATTTCCTCTGAATTTTTCCTTTTAAGAGGAAGTTTACTTACTGATTTTACAAGTGAGACATCTAATCTGCTCTCAGTTAACTTGTCCTTTCTGGGTTTTTATTTGTTTCTGTTTTGATTTTTGCCTCCACCTTTCCATTTATACCAGACCCATCTCTAATTTCCATGTTTTTATATAATTGAACTTTTGTATTAATGTTGTTAGTAATTATTTTTAAGTTATTCTTTCCCAACAATAATTTTTTACATTTACATTTAGCATTGTTACCTATTCACAATAATTATTTGGGTTTAACTATACTTTGCAGGTTGTCTTGATCCCTGAAAGTTTTTTATTTTCCTACATTCATTCTTTCAGTCAGGTTCATACATGCAGTACTTTCTGTCACCTTATATTTATGAGGTTACATTTCCTTTGACATATTATCTAAATGACAACTTGATTGTAAATCAAGTCATAGGTCATAAACTTTTTGTTTCAAAACTGCAGCATTTGTTCCACTGTATTCCAACAGCCAATATTTCAGAAGAGTTGGCGTCCAACCTGACTCTTTATTTTGTAGGTAACCTATGCTTTTCTTTCTAAGTACATTTCATATTTTTTATTAATTTTTAACATCAAAAAGCCCAGCAGGATGTGTCGTAGTGGAAATCATTTCTCATTAATAAGATCTGGCACTTTTTGAACAATTTCAGTTTGAACCTCAAGCCCTTCTTGAGCTTAGGAAAGTTATCTTCTTCCTTATGTTATTTTTCTTCACTTTCTCTTGTCTTCTCCCTCTCTAGATGTTTTCCATGTCACTTATCATTTCTCTCTTTATCCTTTTCCTGTGGATTCTGGAGGAATTTCCCAAATTTAATCTCCATGTCACTGTTCAATTTCTGCAAAATCCAGCTGCCATGTACTGGTATTTCTCATCTCTTTGAAGACTGTTCATCTCAGATACTTCCTTGACATGTCTTCCTCCTCTGATTTCACAGATGCAATGCTAGATTTAATCTTGTGATAGTCATGACTGACAACCTTCTGAGATTTTGCCTGTTCTGTGTTGTAGTTCACACAAAAACACTTGCTTTGGTTTCTCAGAGTAGTTTCCTCCTTTAAAACTTTGGAATATTTTTGTGTCCAGTGATTTGCTTAACCATGGAGAGGTAAGTCTGTATTTGTCCAGGAACAGAAGTCCAAATGGATCCTGTGGGAGGTTATGGGGGTCCTAATCCACACCTGTCAAGCCACATGGTGGGAAGATGGAAAAGTTGAGTTTTGTTCCACTCACATCCATTGAGAAGAAGAGGTAGAGATAATGAGGAGATGCTTTGTCTCCATGAGTTTTGTTTTTGTTTTTTGCTTTGGTAGCCAAAAGTTAGCTGAGGCAGTGACTCCTAGCCAGATTCAGTCATCTGAGTCACATGCAAGTCTAAGTGTGCTATGCAAAAAACCGTCCACTTCCTGTGGCTAATAGCATCCCATCAGCTTCCTACAAGCACTGCTGGGCCCCAGATGTGCCACCCAGTGGCCTTTTGGCTGATGCCAAGTCCAGCCCTCACTACAGTGAAAATGTAGCCTGGCTTTCTGTAACCCCTACTTGTGTTTTGTTGGTAGAGCCAGCTGCCATTCTCAGGGGTCCCTAATAAGGCTTCAGAGGGACATCATGCAGAGTAGCCATGCCGCTGCCTCCATCCCATATTCCCTCAGCTTCCACCAGAATGTGATGATGACCAAGACCGTGCTTCCCAGCTACAGGTCTTATGTACTCTTTACTCCTACCCATCTGTACAACATCAAGAGCTGCACCTTAATCTTCTGATGTAAAGGCTGCCGGGCTTCCCTAGCTTCCTGAGCCCATTTGCATTTTCACCAGTTTGTGTTATTGGTCAGGTGACAATATATCCAGCTCTGTCCGAACAGTACTAGCAGCCACTGGATTGTCCTAGTATAATTATTAGTAGCCTGCCCTTTTACTCTCTGAAGTATCCCAGTATGAGCACTAAATTGCATGTTCGCCTTGGTTGCTGGTCATTTCACAGAGAATCTAGGAAAGACCAGTTACTCTCAGAAGATCACAGCAGCCTCCCTCCCAGAGCTGGTGCTTTTTCTTGCATCACACTGCTGACAGCTATCCCAGTAAACCTCCAGTCAGTGTGTTGATGGCCTTATCCTCATGCCTGTGGGTCACCAGCTCTTTAGAAGCTTTCTCCTCTCAAGGCAGGTCATTTAATCATTCTGAACCTCTCTTTCTTGATCTGTTACCTGAGGGTACTGAACTCCTGTCATGCTAACCTCATACTGACTATGGGTCAAGATAAGACCATGGATGCTAAAGCCTTCCGCAAACTTTAAACTGAAAAGCGCAGTAAAAATGTGAGGTTTCATTTCAGGAAGATCTGGGATGTGGAAGGAATTACTGTAAGGGGAGGGGCGGCCCCTCCTTCCTGGCCAGGATTTTACCTGCTGGGCCCAGCTGCTAGACTCACTGTCATCCTCTCCTCCTCACCCCATATCTCGGCAGGAGAGTCACTGCCCTTGGCCACCTCCAATCAAGTTCTCATTAAGTTCAGTGCCAAAGGTCAAGCACCAGCCAGAGGCTTCCACTTTGTCTACCAAGGTATGCAGGATGTGGGTACGGGAGGGGAGAAGTCAGTCTCAGTTTTTCAGTGACTCAGTGACCAAAGGAATAGTGACCTTTGTTCCTTAGTCTGAGCCTTAGGGCACTGGGGGCAGTTACTAGTTTATGAGGCAGTTCCTTGAAGTTCAGTTGAATTTTATACCTTCATTTACTCAACAGACAATTCTTGGACCAAACTCCATGTTGAAGGAGGGGAGAAACCAGACATGGACAGCTGGTTCTGCCCCCCACATTATCTGGTGCAACTCCCATGGCATTGGGAAGACCAGTGCAGGCCTTTTTCCTAGACTCTCTCCGGCAGAGTTTGGTTTTATCTACAAGGCCCAGGAAAAACATGGCTGAGGCAGTGAGATGGACATGGGTTTGAATCCCAGCCTTGCCACTTTCTAACTGGGTGACCATTGCTCCAGCTCTCAGAACTCCAGTTTGCCCACCTATTGAATGAGGGTAATAACATTACCCCACTGATAGGACTAAGAGTTCACAAAGTAGCTGGCACCAAGGGGTCATCAATGTTTGTTCCCTTTCTGACTGGCCCTGACAGGCAAAGTCTCAGAGCATCCTGGTATTCACCTATGGGCCCCAGCCTCTCCTTTTCCAGAAAAAGGTCCACTTTCTAGGACCCAGTCTCAGTGGGGTCTATTTATTCAGTTGCCCAGGGTGGGCTGCATTTTGAGGTACAGGAGGAACCGTGTCACAGGGGCTGCTATGTCTGGGCCTTGGTGAAAAGGTCCTATACACCATTGTGGATAGGGAAAGAAGAGACTCAGGTGATGGACATCAGAGCCTCAGAGCCCCCAGAAGGTCTTACGGCACATGGGAAAGAAGGCCAAAAGCAGAGCAAAGGAACTGAAGTAGAAGAGAAGGGCCCTTCTCCCTGTTAGGGAATGTGGGACCTAGATGAGTGCAGGGCACCATTGGGAAGGTAAGGAACACAACTGGGCCTGAAGTCCTGCCTGGGCCTCCCACTGCCTCCCACAAGCTGTGCTGTGGCATTCTGTGTCCATTTTTATTTCAGTAGAATGGGCCTCATTCTGGAAAGCCCCTTACCCCTGCTCTCAGGCAAAGTGCCCAGAGCCTGTGGGTCCCATCCAGACTGTCAGTTCCAGTCCAGTTGTGAGTCTGTCACCAGGCCAATTGCTAGAGGGGAGAGGCCTTCCCCTCAGTGCCCTTGTCCCCTGCAGCGGTGCCCCGAACCAGCGCCACGCAGTGCAGCTCTGTGCCGGAACCCCGCTATGGCAAGAGACTGGGCAGTGACTTCTCTGTGGGAGCCATCATCCGCTTCGAATGCAATTCCGGCTATGCCCTGCAGGGGTCGCCTGAAATTGAGTGCCTACCTGTTCCCGGGGCCTTGGCCCAGTGGAATGTCTCAGCGCCAACATGTGTAGGTGAGTACCTCGATATCCAGGACTTGGGCCGGGGTGGGGCAGGGGCTGGAAAGCAGTCTCTTCTCCCAGAGGGAGGCAGCAAGACCCAGCAGCGACCCCAAGGCATATAGCCCTTAGTCCCTGCCTGCCCACATGACTCAAGTTATTAAACTTGTGCAGTGAATGTGAAGACAGCGAGGAGGAGCTGGGGCTGCTGGGGGTGGGTTGGAGGGGCAGGTGTGAAGAGAGGTGCTGGGTCTAAACCTCTGAAGAGTGTTGCATGGGGTGGGGGGGAGTCATGGGAGACAGTGAGACTGAGGCCCTACTGGAGGAGCCAGCAGGGTGGGGGTGGCAGTCACAAGCAGAGTGGGGAACCCAGAAGAAGGTCTGTTTGGGGAGGTTCCCATGGGGGACCCACAGAGACCAGAGCTGCCTCCTCCCAGTGCCGTGTGGAGGCAACCTCACGGAGCGCAGGGGCACCATCCTGTCCCCCGGCTTCCCGGAGCCCTACCTCAACAGCCTCAACTGCGTGTGGAAGATCGTGGTCCCTGAAGGCGCTGGCATCCAGGTAGGGGCAAACAGACATCTCCATCAGGCAGCTGGCTGGGAGGAAACATAGCCCTGTCCCTGTCCTTCAAGCCAAGTGTGGACTGAGGACCCACACACAGGAAAACACCACAGCTCATGGACTTGGGGCTTCAGGGGGCATGAGGAGAGAGCAAGGTGACACAGGAAGGAGGAGGGGTGGGCACAGGCTTGGGCCATCCAGGAAGACCAGAAGAAGGAAGTGGGCCTGGAGCTGGAATACAAAGATTAGGGAGGATTCATAGGAAATAGTTTTCAGATGGCTGGAAGGTTTGTTTTTTTGTTTGTTTCTTAGGATTATGAGGGATAAAAGAGGGACATTTCAGGTAAGGGGAAGGAGCAAACCAAGAAGCACAGATGAAGCATCAGCCACACACCTAGGGTGTCATACCTGCAGCCTGAACCACAGGAACAGAATTAGGGCCATAAAAGGTGCCCAGTGGTTAAAGCCAGGTGGAGGAGGCCACTGGCATGGAAGAGGCCATGGGGGAGGCAGCAAGCAGGGACTTGCGGTGGACAGTCCGGCAAGGGATGGGTCACTGGCTTACTGCTACTGGATGTCTGATGCAATCCAGACAGGAAAGCGGTCACATCTGAGGAAGGTTTGAGAGACGCAGAGAAGGCTAGTCAGACTGAAGTATCCTACTACCTAGATTTCCTTTCCTCACATGTGCCTCCCCCATTGGACAAAGAGCTCCTCAAGGATAAAGGCTGCATCTTACTTTTACTGGAAGGACATAGCACAATGTCAGGCCCAGAGCAGGTGTTCAATAATGGATTACGTGAAGAGAGGGAGGATGGGTTGCAGGCTGTCTAACCAACAATTCAATTCCTCTGCTTTCCCAGATTCAAGTAATTAGCTTTGTCACAGAGCAGAATTGGGACTCCTTGGAAGTATTTGATGGTGCAGACAACACTGTGACTATGCTGGGGAGTTTCTCAGGTGAGGTGGGACTTTCAGGGCTCTCAACTTAGAAGGCAGTAGTGGACATTACTATCATTGAGATATAATTCACATCACCCTAAAATTCACCATTGTAAAGTGGACAATTCAGCGGGTTTTAATATATTCACAAAGTTCTACAACCATCACCACCATCTAATCCCAGAACATTTCCATCACCCCAAAAAGAAACCAGGTCTTTATTTGCACCCACTCCCCATCGACCCCCACTTCTATCCCCTAACAACCACTAACCCACTTTCCATCTCAGTGGGTTTTCTTGTTCTAGACATGTATATGTGGCTTTCTGTGCCTGGCTTCCTTCACTCAGCAGAGTGTTTTTAAGGGTCAGCATGTTGTAGCATGTAGCACACTTCATGGTATGAATACCCCATTTTGCTTATAATTCATCAGTTGATGGACATCTGGCTCTTCCTCTTGTTAGCTAATTATGAATAATGCAGTTATGTACATTCACATACAAGTTTCTATGGGGACATGTGTTTTCAGTCCACTTGGGTGTATACCTAGGAGTGGAATTCCTGAGTTCTATGGTAAATCTGCATTTACCTTATTTTCCATTCCATAGTAGACATGTGGCTACATGTGGTTTGTGTTTTAGCCCAATGACAAGGTCAAGTCCTTGGGTCTCCCAGGCCCCAGAACCCATGTTGCCAAGATAGTAAAAGGACTCCTATGCCCCCAGATAAACTGGCTGCACTGCCTGTATTGCCCAGATAATGAGACATGGCAGACTGGCTTTGAAACTGGCTGGAAGGGAACCAAACTCATGGGCCACCAGAGAAACTCACCCTTAAAGCTCTGCCACTGCCCTTAGAAAGTCATTCGTGATCTTCCACCTCCTTTGGACATTGGAGACCCAGCATTCTGAGGGGTGCTAATTTATCTTTTAGCGAGTGTGATAGTGGGAACATTGGGGGCCTTGGAATCAGAATGTTGTCAGGTAGCAAAAGCAGGAGAAAAAGAGGGGTACTCAGAGGCTAAGGAGACTAAACCTGAGTGGTCCGTTTCTTGCCCTAGGAACAGCTGTGCCTGCCCTTCTGAACAGCACCTCCAACCAGCTCTACCTTCACTTCTACTCAGATATCAGCGTGTCGGCAGCCGGCTTCCACTTGGAATACAAAAGTGAGGATCCAGAATCTCAGCTGTGTACAGGGTTCAGGGTGGGAACTGACAGGTACAGAGTACCCAGAATGAGTTGGGGTCATGATGGCACTGTATTTTCTCCATCCCACTTACCTTATCACAGACCTAAGTGAGGTCACTAAAGCTCAGAGAAGGTCCGAAACCTCCTCATGCCTGCACAGCCAGCCAGTATGTGGTGGAAACAGAATGCTCACCCAAATGTCAGTTATTCAGAAACCTGTGTGTTCCCTCTTTGTCCAGACCAGGAATGGGAAGGGGGCCTGGTATATAATTTGGGACATGAGAAAATAGAATTGATCTCCTCCAATCCTGAAAACTGTCCTCTCAATTTCTGGTTCTTGATGCAAATTACCTTTGGAAATGTAGAAAGTCATGGTTGTCTTAACTGTCTTTGACAGCATAGGCCCATGCAGATGGAAGCCCCAGTGGGTGCTAGAGGCCTAATAGGGTTAGCACTGGGTGTATGCAGATGCCTAGCTGGTCTCCAAAATGAATGAGCTTTCTCCAGGTAGTTGGGGGAGGATTAGCTGGATCCCGGATGCTCATGGCCTGAAGAATTGAAGAGCGCGCCTAGTAGGAGAACCCTGGGACAGCTTAAAACAAAGACCCTGAGGGGTACAGGGTAGGACAGGTACCACTAAGACCCTACACAGACCTCTAAGGCTTCACTCAGCTGGTGGTCCAAAGTATCCCAGGTCTCTTGATTCACATTTTTTTTGTTACCATCTTTTTGTTGTTCTTTTTAGTTTGGTGTCCTTAGCCAATATTTTAACAAGTCCTTAAATGTTCCTGAAAATCTTCTCTTTATTTTCTTTTCCCAAAGATATACTTTCTTCCTAAATCTCTTTGTCGTTCTACTGCCTCATTCCCAGGAAAAATTCACCTCTTCTCTTTTTTTCCAGGGAATTGGTAGTTTTCTCAGTAGCTGATATTTATCATGCACTGTTCTCTCATGGTAGGAAAAGGTAAGGGAAAACAGAGATCTCCTTTAGTACTTGGAGACTGAAATTCCTAGGAACCATGACCCTGTAGTTATGTTTTTGTTTTGTAGATAATCTACAAAGAGATGCAGAAAAGGAGAATTAATTGCTATTGTACAGGCAAATGGTTTTGAAGGGTACTGAAAAGTCATACCTACTGCTATGATTCATATTTAATGTTTATTTAATTAAAATGGAAATGGAACAATTATGCTTTCAAAAGTAATAAATTGCATATGATAAAAATAATTCTTACTCCATTACCATCATGGCTAAAATAAAATCAAGGTGTGCAGTCTTAAGAGAAATTAGAAAGGGCGTTTCTCTCTCTCCCTCCTTTCTCCTCTGGCCTCACTTTTCTCCCCATCCCATTTTTCTCCCAACATAATCTCTTGCTCTGGCTTTTTCTCTTTTTCTCAATACCCCCTCCTCCTCCTTGGGTCTCTCACTGCCTTTCCAGTAAGTAGGTCTTAGGTTACTAAGTTGGGATCACCCCCATTACATATTGAGTTGCATTCTACTTGGAGTGCAGAAAAGAGTCAGGAGAAATAGACAAGGTGATGGCCAAGATGAAGTGCCTCAGATTCATTTTAATCATGGTTTTAATTCTGACCTTAAGGTCTTTTGTTCCAGCTGCTAAGATTTGTAGACATAGGCCTAAACAGCATTCATTTCCAAGCATCACATTCACTTCTTAAAAGCACATGTAAGACAGGAGTTGCCTGGGGAGAGCATGAGGTAACTTTCTAGAGTGATAATAATGTTGTGTAGGGCTTTGGATTATACAGACACATGTGTATAATCACTCAGCAAATGCACACTTGGCTCAGACCCAACCACGAAGTATCTTAGCATGTGCACCCTCATCTCCTTTCTGCCACCCGTGGTGAAAGGAGCGCTTTGGCATAGGATGGAGCTCACAGCAACCTCTTCACCTCCTCATGGTTCTTCAGCCAGCATCCCTGGACAGGCACACTGCAAGTCCCAGCCATCAGCAAATACACAGGGATTTATTTCACTCACCGCAAGTGCCCGCACCTACAGATGGGCCCCTGCAGGGCACGACGCCCTTCATTTAGGAGATGCTGCACTTCCATTTGCCATGGGAGTCAACCAGGAAGATATTCAAAGAGGATAAGGCTGATTTTCAGAAGGGAAACAGAGAGAGAAGGCCAGGGCCAGTGTGAGGTCATGTGGCCTCAGAGTGTGGCTCCCACTTGGGCAGACCTGGAATCAGACTGGGTTTGATTTGCATCCAGCGATGTGGCTTCATAATGGCAGGTCTCTGGGCCTCTTGGCCTTCATTCTTGCCTGTGAAATGGGATGTTAAGACCTGCATCAAGCAGATGAGATGAGGTATGTGACCCACTCCCTCCAGCCTTGCTCATGGGAAGTGCTTAGGGAGTGATGATGTGGGGGCAGGTGGGGAGGGGGGCAGGGGGAGGAGAAAGACTTAAGATGGATGCCTAGCAAAGCTCCGTGTATAATGCTGGGTTTATAATAAGGACCAAATGAACACAGACTAAATTTGAAAAGTCAGGAAAGTAGAGTGAAGGAAGAGCATTTGGGAATCTGTAGAGGTAATTGGGAAACCAGGCCAAGATCATGAAAGTCCTAGAATGTCAGTATGAGAAGGTAAGATTCCATATAGATATTGGGGACCCACTTCAATTTGCTGAGGAAGGAGGTCCCAGAATTCAGTGAAAGAAGTTGACAGCATAAATTGCCTGTGAGCACAGAATGGACAGGAACAGGATGGCTTAGGGTTGGGGATGAGAGGGAAGCTGTTGGTTCTGGTACTGAGTGAAGCTTCGAGCTGACCATGGAAGGCAAAGTACAAAGAGCCCCAGTATGGCTCCCAGAAAGGAGCTGGCCTGGCTTGAAAACACGCAGGAAGAAAAAGGCAGTAGAACGTCTCATTTGCTGGCAGACTTTCTTCAGATGGTCAATCCCAGAGAGGGGACTCTGAGCCCCTGAGCACCACCGCAGAGTCCCTCTAATAACTGCTTTCTTTCCTTCTTGCCTTCTCTTCACCTCTCTCCCAATTTCTTTTTTTTTTTTTTTTTTTTAAGATTTTATGTCATTATTTTTAGAAAGAGGGGAAGGGAGAGAGGCAGAGAGGGAGAGAGACATCATGTATGGTTGCATTTCACCTGCCTCCAGCCACAGACCTGACTGGAGACCTGGTTTGCAACCTGGTTATGTGCCCTGGCTGGGGAATCGAACCTGCGACCTTTGGGTTCGCAGGCCGGCGCCTTAACCACTGTGCTACCAGCCAG